>JADMNF010000274.1:0-28420 GCA_016097085.2 Sporothrix curviconia
CCTCTTGCCTTACCCCAATGGTACCATTTGATTCCCCTTGCCCTTTGGACATCCCAGCAGAGTTGCATGCAGCTTCTCCTCACGACTTTGGCCCGAGGGACCTTGGCTGCCATCATTGCTTTTGCCTCTCTTTCTCTCTCTTCCCAGGCCCATCTCCGTACTCTATAAAGAAAGCAACAGCAAGCAAACATTGAGCCCGGCGTGGCGCGTTCACTCATACTGTAGAGAGACAAGAATAGACACCCTCCAGTCCCTCTCTTCTTATCCGTGTCTTTCCCTCGCCTACACCTCGCTGGGCTAGACCTAGACTTGAAAGCCGTGGTAGACGACAAATTAAACATGGGATGCAAGAAAAGAGCACGCCATGGCTCGCCTAGCCTTGCTGTCCGGCTCTGGTGACAGAGACTGTGTTTGATTTTACGCTGTTGGCTTTCGTGCCAGCCGCCCTAGCTTACAGTGATTTACTTGCCCAGTTCAGCCTGGCCAGGCGCTATAAAGAAGCCAGGCGCAATGAAATTTGCCATTTTGCAAGGCATCTTACTTTCATTGTTCTTGGACGCGACCATCTGTAAAGTTTGGTCTTTGACTTTGCTCCGCGTTTCTTCGTGTCATTCCCCCCAGAAAAACCCAAGAAAGCTGTCTGGGGTCACCCGCCCACCATTTACCGGGCCCCCGGAAAACCACATCCAGGCCCAAACGACCACCCACAGACGAAAAAGGGCCACCGCTGTTGGTAGAGAAAAAGAAGGGAAAAGGCCCTAATGACCTCAAGGCGAGGGATGTCTCCCCATGCCTCCGAACGCCAGCCCAGCCCTTTCCCAGAAGGAGTATCTACAGGTATCTTACGTTGCTGACAGAAGCGGTCAAGAAACGATGCGATGCTATCATCGTGAAGTCATGAGTGCGTGGGAGGAGCCTGTACAGAGTATGTGCAGTACACTGGCCATTGCCTGTGCGTTCCACAGCCCCCTCCGTTTGACGTTTTCCTTTTGTCTCTCCTTGGGGCGACCAAAGACGATCGTCTGGTGATCTTTGTCCGATTCTTTCGTGGTACTTCGCCGTCTTACTTGGACGCCAAACCATCAACACTTTCACTGTACATGTATCTTTCTTTGTATTTTGTATATCTTGGCCTCCAGTTTTTATCTTTGGCTTTGCATGTGAGTGGTAGACCTGGGGATGTGGACAGCGGGCTGGATGTAGCCCAGGCAAAGACCCTGGGGCAGTTTATGGCTTACACTGGAGACTGGGGACTTTCTGGGGAAAACAAGACCCACCAGATGTGCAGGCAAAAGTAAAGGACAAACGGAGCCGCAGTTGACGATAAACAAGAAGAAGAGGGCACATTTTCACTTTTCGATAGCTCTTATGTCTTACAACGACCCATGAAAGAGAAAAAGGAGAAAGAACCAGTCAGACCGGCCGGAGCGTGTCACCCCAAAATCCAGTCAGGTGTGCAACCATTAATTACTCCGCATGTAAGAGAAGGTAAGAGAAGCTACACTATTGCTTTCAATGTGCTACTGGCGAATTGGTCCCCTCTTGAAAGGCAAGACAGAACTGGCCGTGCGGTTTGTGGGATGCTGGTGAGGTCTTGGCTCGCAAAACCAACGGCGGCCTTTGACGATCTCGAGCTGTGTTATCCATTTTTGGTTTCCCATTTTCTTTTCTTTCTTGCTCATTTCAATCCGGAACGTAGGTTGAGTCATTAGCGTAGTGTACACAGCAATCCAACTGCCATGAACAGAAAGAAACAGACAGACATGGTGGCATTAGTCTGTTGGTGTGTTGGCACTGGACTGGTGGAGCCTTTGGACTCGAGGTCCACTCTTTCCGGCAGACGATAGACGGACGGGGCCGCAGCCCGATCCTTATTTATGTAAAGCGCGTGATTTGTCACGTGAACTTCCAAAAGGAGCACGTGCCTATTATCAGCCATAAAAGCGGTGAGAAACTAGCTCTTTCTCCCTCTATCAAGAGACGGCAGAAAAGAAAAAAAAAGTTGAAATTTCGCCCTAGCCAAAGGACCACTGCCAAAAAGTTGCAGGCACAGGTTGAATGCGCTGGAAGACGACGACACGACAACCACCATCAACACTACCACCGCCACCACCACAGATCCCGACACACAACCGACACAATGGGACGCAGCAAGCTGAAGGTCGCGCTGGCCGCCCACAAGGGCACGGACTTCCAGAAGCTCAAGGAGAAGAAGAAGTACAAGGCCGCGCTGAAGGAGAAGAGCAAGAAGGCTGCGGGTCTCCAAGACAACGATGACGACGATGAGGAGGACGATGAGGAGGAGGAAGAGGAGGGAAGGAGGAGGAGGAAGATGAGGAAGATGAGGATGAGGAGCGTGCTGCCCTGATCGACGACGAGGCATCTGAGAGCGAAGACGACGAGGATGAGGACGACGAAGAGCTGGGGGTACGTTGGCATGGCAAACGATACAAGGACTGTTTGGGACAGAGACCAGTTACGCTAACTGCCAACCTGGGTGTGATAGGCCGATTTTATTGCTGCCATGGACGATTCGGACGACTCGGACTCGGATATTGAGATGGAGGCCAAGATTGCACGGCCCAAGGTCGAGAAGAAGAAGGTCGAGAAGAAGAAGAACGACGACGACGACGGCGAAGAAGAGGACGATGACGAGGACGAGCAGGCCTGGTCCGATGTCGACGAGGAGGACCGCGCCAACCTCGTCGTGCGCCAGCGCGAGACTATCAACAACAAGGCCGCCCTCACGGCCGCGCTCCTGCGCATCCGCACCTTTGCGCCCACCGACAAGGCCGTGCCCTTTTCCTGCACCAGAGCGTCACCGGCGCCATGCCCACCACCAGCCACCCCGACGGCACGCCCATGGTGGACATGGCCGACGACAAGGTCCGCGAGCAGGCCCTGTACGCGCAGAGCCTGGCGGCCGCCGTCGAGGCCCGCCAGCGCCTGCGCAAGGAGGGCGTGCCCTTTACGCGCCCCGCCGACTACTTTGCCGAGATGCTCAAGGACGACGGCCACATGAACAGGGTCAAGGCCAAGCTGGTCGAGGCGGCCACGGCAGCCAAGGCGTCGGCCGAGGCCCGCAAGCAGCGCGACCTCAAGAAGTTTGGCAAGAAGGTGCAGGTTGAGAAGATGCAGGAGCGCGCCAAGGAGAAGAAGGACACGCTCGAGAAGATCAAGAGCCTGAAGAGAAGTGAGTGTTTTTCCACGTCACCCACGTCACCATTGAGTAACCAGATTACCCCCACTTCCCGCTCATAACATGCTAACAATATCCCCCAGAACGCTCCGAGCTTGGTACGTCGAGCACGCACGAGGCCGACCTCTTTGACGTTGCCGTTGACAAGGAGCTGGCAGCCGGTGCCAAGAAGGGCGGTGCTGCTGCTGGCGGTGGTGCCAGGGGCGGCCGCGCAGGTGCTGGTGGTGCGCCTGGTGCGCCCAATGCCAAGCGCGTGAAGAAGAATGAAAAGTACGGCTTCGGCGGCAAGAAGCGGCACAGCAAGTCGGGCGATGCCATGTCGTCGGGCGACCTGAGCGGCTTCAACGCCAAGCGGATGAAGGGGGCGCAGGCAGCGGTGGACGGCCGGTGCGCGGCGGCCGGCCCGGACAAAAGAGTGCAGCCGGGCCACGGACGTCGAACCGGCCGGGCAAGGCACGGCGGAAAGCCGCGGCCGGCAAGCGGTAGAATGGAGGGGGCAGACCCTGTATAAGGAGTGTCGTGGGCGTTGACACGAAAAGGAGGGGATGGGGGCACAAAAAAAGGTACGACTAGTATTGGCACTGCTTTATTTTTGTTTTTGTTTTCCTTTTTTTCTCTTTTTTCCATTTGATTTCCTTTTTTCATAGATTCATATTCTGTACTACACATGCTCGTGTTTTGCATCATCAATTCTTCATCTCATTTTTCATGCATGAGCCGAGTTTAGAGGCTTGCTAAAGGACTTGCTACAATCTGTTTTCATTTGTATTCATCATCACGGGCGAGAGACATTGGGCTTATATATAAGACTTGGTTTGTTCCATTTGGGGGGGAAGTACAGAAAGACAAGCACCGATGTGGATATAAAAATAATGAACCAGGAAAAGGGACAGACGTAAAAAAAAAAAGGCAAAAGAAACACAAAATGAAGTCGCTAAGATAATGATATTTTTCTTTCTCCATGGGTGGAAGCAAAGAAAAGAGACAGGAAAAAATTTGTGACAAGATAGGTTCAGAATGATGACACACACATGGGGGTTAGGACATGATAATGTAAGAATGACAGGATGCGAAGAACAACAAGCAAAAGAGAAAAATAGACAAAAGGACAAAAGGACAAAGGACAAAAGGACGAAGCTGGTAAAAACAGTATCAGAACCATGTCATACGTAATGTTTTGGTATTTAGAGCGCCCCCTTCGGGTCTGAACAAAAATGACGAGTTGTGAGAGAAGGAGGGTGTCGAATAGGATAGGTATCGGGGCTTCGTTTGCGTAGAGCGGCAGTGGTTGTCGTACATGTGTGTCGGGACAAGAAAAAGACCAGATCAAAGTCGAGCAAACAAGTGGCAACGCAAGGGCAAAGGCCAAACCGACAATTTGGGGTAAAAAAGGTGACAAAAAAACAAAGCAAAACACCAGCCGGGGTCTCCCTCATTAATGCATTATGCTGTAAACGGATATTTCGTGTCATTTTGCGCTGTCGATGCTCCGGAGCAGTAAAGGAAGAAAGAGTGTCGTAGAGAGAACGTAAGGGAGGGAGAAAGAGAAGGAGAGAGAGGGGGAGTGAAAAGAAGAGCGACTTATTGCTGTGTTGCAGCAACGCACCAGTGGCGATGAAAGGCCCATGCGCTCTTCTGGCACTCTTTGCTGCAGTACTTTGTTCGACGACAACGGCGGCACTTTAGCAAACTGCCGCGTGTACTCCTCCCACTTGCCGCACTGATAGTACGCGCACTGGCGGATGCCGCCACGGGACTCGTCCTTGCGGCACAGGTTGCGCATCACCACGCCCGCCCAGTACTGCATGTCTGTGCTGTGGTAGCGCACCGTGAACTTCTCGACAAGCGGGAAGATGTTGAGGTCGTTGGGCAGCAGGTACTCCTCCTCCTCTTCAATGTCCGAGTTGGACATGTCGTCGCTGTTGCCACCAGCGCCGCTCATCGAGCTACCACCACTGCTCACAGCGCTCAGGCTGCTGCCGTTCATGTTGCTGTCGTCCAGATCGCCATCCTCCTCCATCTTGACTCTGGACGAATGGCTGTGGTTGTGGTGGTGATGGCTGTGACTGTGGCTGTGATGGCCGCTACCGCTACCATCAACATGGCCTAGGTCGTCTCCGTCGAGCAGCTGCAGCTCCTTGCCAATCTTGAGGCGAGGGACCAGGTGGCTCTTCTGGAAGTAGGACCGCAGGTTGCAGTACTTTGAGACGTAGGCCAACAGCTGCAGAGACATGAGAACATCCTCCTCACGAGGCATCGACGCGATCACCTGCGGGTGGGGGGTCAGCTGGCGGTCGAGGAGGTAGCGGGGCACGCTCGTGGTCGGCATCACGGGTTGCTGGGTGGTGACCATGGCTGGGCGGTTGGGCGACATGCCCATTGTCGGCACAGGGGTGGCCGCGGCAGCAGGTGCAATGCTGCCGTCCATGGGGCCCCGGTGCGTAATGTTAAAAGCGCCCGTGTCCTGTGTCTCGGACACGGTGGGCGTAGTCAGCTCGAGAGCCTCACCGCCGAGCATGCTGTCCGACTCCTCCATGTTGATGTCCTGGATGTCGACGCTCGTCTGGATGGTCTGCATCTCGCCCGTGCCCGACATCTCGGCATCACCAGTCTCGTCGGATTGCACGCTCTCCGCCGCGTTGAGGTCATCGAGTACTTCATTCGAGGGGCCCGAGGTCGAGTTCTGGTGGCGGATAGACGGGCGTCTCCGTGACCGGCCGGTGGGGGCGAGAAGGGATGTAGGGCGGACGGTAGGTGAGCGGAGCTGCGGAGGAGGGAGCGGTGTGGTCGGCGAGGCCGGCTGGGAGCTACCCAGAACGGGACGAAGACCAAACGGAACGGGGTACTGGTCGAGTGTGGCACGCATCAGGTTGGCCTCGTTCACCTCTGCAGCCGAGACAGAGACAGCCGTTGGCGTGGCCGCAGAAAGGGGCTGAATGGCGGTGCCCAGCGGGCCGGACGAGACAGAGTGCCGAGAGGGAGTGGCAGACGTTGCAGCAGCCACAGCGGCAGCCGCCGCCATGGACGCAGAAGAAGAGGAAGAGGGAGTAGCAGTGGCACTGGAAGACGAAGAAGAAGCCGACGGTCCTGACGCGCCGGCATGGTGGTGGTGGTGGTGGTGATGGTGGTGGTGATGGAAACGGCGAGCGGGTGTCGAACCGGGCGTGATCAAAGTGGATGGCAGCGCCGACTGGGCGGATGGCACAGGGAGCGGGAGAGGAGAGGATATTGAGGAGCGTGCCGAGTGCTGCGGCGAGGTGATGTGGAACTGGGCCATGGTGGGCGTTGCGTCATTATCGGTGTTGCTCGTGCTGCCGTCCGTGGACGAGGCTATGCTCAACGCCGTGGTGTCGGTCCCTGTTGTTGTTCCTACAGTTGGTGTTGTTGCTGCTGCTACTACTGCTGCTGCTGATGATGATGACGTAGCAGCTGTGTGCTCAGCCGGTGCCAGCGTTGTCGGGCCTGAGAACGTCGCAGAGACGTCAATGGAGGGTGGCGGTGCCTGGCGACGGAACGAGCGGTGCTGGTCCAGGTCGAAACGGCTGCTGCCGCTGCCGGTGTTGCTGCTGCTGGCCGTGCGGTGTGCAAAGGACGAGGACTTGTTGCCGGCACGCAAGTCGTCGAGGCGCTGGCGGCCGTGGTGCTCGCGGGCGTGGCGCTGCTTAGCCTCCTCTGCCTTCTCGCGGCACTTCTCAATGACCTTGATGTAGTTGTCGAGGATGGTGGCAATGACGGGGACCATGTCGGCCTCGACAACGCGCGTGCGGACGGCCTCGGTGCCCCGGACGCCGATATTGACGACGCACTGGAAGGCCAGGTTCCACTTCCACATGTCCATCATGTCCTTGCTGCGGCCCTGCTTGAGGATGCAGACGAGACGCTCGATGCCGCCATCGACGGTGAGAATATCGCGGATGCGGGCGGATGAGGTGGTCAGGTAGGCGAGGTGGTTGAGGGAGTTGATGAGCGGCAGTGTCGATGTGCAGTCGAGGGCGCGGCGGTCGTAGAGGGCAGTGGTGATGCCCACCGACGCCTTGTTGACGTTGGGAATGCTGAAGTTGACTTCCCTCATGATGGGAGGGGGGTTCCGAAGACGCGGGCAAAGGCGTCAACGGGAAGGAAGCGGTGGGAAGAGGAGGGGGTGGGCGTGTGACCGATCCGGGCAAAAAGAGGCAGCGGAAGGCCAATCAACGGGCTGATGGGGGAAACAAGAACGTGTGCGTCGACGGAGAGAGCCCGATGAACAAAGGGGCGGATGCAGGAGATTGGATTGACGGCGCCAGATTCGTTTTTGGTCAATGTACTTGGGGGTTGAGCAGACAAAGGATGCGGACGCAGAGCGGTGGCTGCCAGGGAGAGAAGGAAGCGAGGAAAAAAGGGACGAAACGCAAATGAAATGCGGAGAAACCAGGACAGGGTGACAGTGTCCTTTTCGCTCTTTTTGCTCTTTTCGACTCTTCGACTCTTTTCGATGTTCTTGTTTTTCTTTCTGGTTTCCTTGCTGTGTCGCTCAGCGACTGCTTGCTTTTGCAGCGCAAGTGAACGGAACCGGACAAAGCGAGGAGCGTGGTCTCGGGCCGGGTCTCGGGCTGGAATGCGCTGGAATGCAGCAAAGGGAGACGAGACGACCGACCCCGACTGAGATGACGAAGAGAAGGGGAAAGAGAAGGGGAAAAAAAGGAAAAAGGAGAAATAGGGTAAACTGCAGGAAGGGGACGGGAAAGAGCAGACGGGACCAAGATGGTACGTCCGTTCGCGGAAGACCAAAAAAGAGCAGAGGAAGAAGGGAAGAGAAAGAAACCAGTCGTGATGTCTTGCCAAACAACGAATGGCTGAGCCAACGATCGTGAATAGGGACCAGGATGAGAGGGCCGGACGAACCTGTCCAGGCCTTTCTTTCGTCAGTCGATGTGTGATCGGTCGGGTCGTTACTCGTGCAGAGTCAGGGTCGTCAAACGCCGCTCGTTTGGGTTTGCATCGTCTTGCGGAGTGCGAGCCGAGGCGAGGTCGAGATGAATCAACTATCCAGAGAGAAAAGAGAGAGGGAGAATAGAGAAAGAGAAAGAGGTGAGCGAGGATGCAATCAGGTCGCTCCGACACCTTCTCCGTCAGCCGAATCGGGTGACAAAAGGGGACGGGAAAGTGGTGAGACGGCGGATTGAGTGATGCGAAAGAGGTTGGCAGTCGATGGAGGGAAGAGAAGAAGAGAAAAGGAGGGAAAGGAGAAAGGAGAAAAAGAAGAAGAAGGGAATCGGAGAAACGTAGAGCGAAAACGAAGGACGAGCGATCGAGCCCAAGAGCAGACGTAAACAGACGAGGAGAAACACTCGAGGATCGAGAGGCCGATTGGGATCCAGAGGGAGGGAGGCGTGATTCGTTGGTAATGCGGAAATTGAGGAAAAATCTAGGTTCTGTTTTGGGGGCGAATTCGGGGGCAACACGCGATGTGGTTTTTGCCGGGACTTGTGTCGTCGAGGCTTTTGTCGGAATGCCGTCGTCGCTGTCGTCGTCGTCACAGCAGAAGGAACTGCCCGTCGGTTCTCGCGGCGTCTCGAGAAATGCAGTCTCCGGGGGGTGTTGGTTGCGGAGAGTGTAGAGTCGACGAGGACGGACGAGGAAATTGGCGATGGCGAGAGAGGGAGAAAAAGAGAGGGAGAAAAGAGGCGAGTAGTGTGCTCTAGGCGGAAAGGGCAGAAGGAGGAAGGGGAAATGGGGGGGGGCTGGGCAGGCTGGCGGCTGGTTTAGGGGCCTTGGGCCTGGGCCTGACCTGGCTGGCGGTGGAGGATAGGGCAGAACAGGGGCGTCGTGCCAGACTGCGAGTACAGTGCGAGCCGGCGAGGCAAGACGGTGCGCTGTGGTGGGATCCGCTGTGGTGTTCGCTGGGGCGCTGGAGCGCTGGGGGCGATAGGGGCGATGGGGGGACTGAGAGGGGGGACTGAGAGGCGGCCACTATCGCGTTCGAGAGAATAATACAGTGCGCAATTAGCGTGTCGGTCGCCGCCGCCGCGACTGTCGAGTCTCTGCCTGTGCCTTCCTTCCCCTTCTGTTTCCCCCCAACGCGGCTCCACTGCAAGTCCACTCTTGCCCTTCCGAGTCCCACTATCCGTTCCACTGTGCAGCTTTTTAGACTTTAGGGTGTCCAGCCACAGGAAAGTCGTCTCTACCTCGCTCACTTCCAGTTTGCTTTTGTCAGCAGAACCGGATAGAAAACGCCAGACCAGCCAGCCTCGGGCGGGTGGGCGCGCGTTCCTGTGGCCTCGTGCTAGCAACATCGCAACGCCCTTGTAACTGAGCCCAGGGCCTAATTTAGCCCAGGTCCAGACCTGTCACCTTTCTGTTGGAAGTCCAACAGCTGGCTGTTGACTTCAGTGTGGCTGGCCTCATCGGGAAGGCTCGCAGGGGGAATGCACTTTCCTTTCTGGTGTCCATCCACACAATGAACCTAGCCTTGCGGTCAGGCCAGGCAGGTGCGAGGTAGACAAGGACAAACAATCGCCGTGAAGGGCAGGGACCTGTGTGTCCCGCTGGACGAGAGGTGCCGTTGGCGGAAGGAGCGAGTGAGCAGGGCTATCTCAGCCAAGGCTCGGACAAGAGACAGAAGCCTTGACAGCCTCTCCTTTTGTTTCCCACGGTATGAACTTCTGTCTCTTCTGTCTCTCACGTTATGAACTTCTTCTGCCTCTACTTCTGTCTCTTCTGTCTCTCGTCCCCTGCCCGACCCGTGCGCTGGTGCATTGCTCCTGGCCCTGGCCCGGACGCTCGACCCCGGTTGGCCCCGTTCTGGCAATGCACACATCTTCAAACAATGCTCGAGTTCACCCTGCTTCAGTACGAGTAAGATAACCTGAGCGCAAGAAACTCGTTTAAAGTGCAGGGCACGTCCGTCGTATAATATTTATGTGCTTGCACTTCTGCTGCTCATGCTGCCTTCTGGGGGAGGAGCAAGCTTTCCTGTAACGCAGGAAGGAGGGACGAGGGCAATCTCGAACGGGATGTGCCTCCAATGCTTTGCGTTGCCTTCCCGTTTCGTCGGTATTGCATTGTGTCGCCTTGTCCTTCTCTCCACCCTGTGCTCTTTCCTTCTCTCCACCCTGTGCTCTTTCCTTTTCTTGCGCTCTGCTCTGCGCTCTTGCCTCTGAGACCGACCTCGCCTTGCTCTCCCCTCACTTGTTTCATGGCCACCACCCCCACTTATGACTCCATCCGCCTGCATCTCCCGGCCCTGCATCGACTGCTCTTTTGTTCACGGTCGCTCTTTCCCGCCACGCTCTTTTCCGTCCTCGCCGGCCCATTTCTCAGATAAAAAAGGAAAGAGGCATAAACTACCAAATTCGTCCCATATAATAGCTCCAGAAAGCCACCTGCTCTTCTACGACAGAGTATATTACACGCAACGCCCCGTGGTTTCGGGGAAATAGAGTTGATGCGGCCACCCGGCTACACTGAAGACTGGAGACCCCATTCGCAGCACAGTTACCCGTACAGTGCGCGAACAAAGGCCGCTTTTGCCCCCTGGCGCCCATTCTGATTCCGCCAGAACAATGTGGCAGAAGGGACGGAGACGCAAGCAGCAAAGTGTCTGCACGTCAATAAATACTGAGCAAGGATTGGTGGATCAGTTGGGGCTAGAGCCCGATCGGCAGCGCGGACAGCCGCAAGAATGCTCAGAAGCCCAGAGGGACCGACAGACAGAAAAGGGAGCGTTGCCATTGTGCACACACCAAACAAGAAAAAAAAAGAGCCCTTGGAGAGGCAAACTCCAGGATGCTGCGTAGAGCTAACAGGTGTGATGGACAGGGAACGGGGACGAGGGACGCCGGATCAAGGGCAAGCGAAACGCTCCGAGAGGGGACAAGCGAGGAGCTTTGAGCCAAGAACCACAATACGACCGTGACAGCAACATTGTCGAGATAGTCTTACGGCATTACGACGTACGGAGTACAGCAGAGACTTGAGTGGCAGGCGAGGGGCGATGTGGTGTGGGCGAAAGAGGAGAATATCTCGGAGGAGCTTGGGGAAGCTTTTTGTTTTCTTGTCTCCTGTGCGGCCTGCCCTATGCCCTTCGGGTTGCGACATTGGAGCAAACCAGGGAAAATAGGAAAATGGGAAAATGGGAAAATAGAACATCGAGACCCGAGAGCGAGCTGTAGGAAGGCGACGGCTCTGGAGGAAAGGCCAAAGGACCAAGGGGTGGCCGGAAGACCCAGTGGGACAGGATGGCGTTTTTGTGAACCGACGATGGAACAGACGATGGAACAGACATTGGCACAGCACAAGGGGCACGAATGTGGGCAACCGGCCGAGGGCACAAGAGCACAAGAGCACGCAGAAAGACTTTGTCAAGGCCCGTGTCATGGCGGCAAACTGACGGCGCAGGCCAAGTGGGGAGAAAGGGTTCGTGCGTCTGTCCGTGCGGCAAGACCAGCAGATACAAATAGTGCGTGGAAAGAAAGAGACCCAAGGAAGATATCTTGCGTACGAGTAGACGGCGGCGAACGACAGTCTGGTGCCAATGTCGGCCTGGTCTTTCCTCTCCGTCTCGTTGGGCACAAAAATTAAAATCAAACGGGGACCATCGCTGCAGGAAAGTCCACGGCGCCGGCGCGGCAATGGCGCGCAGCCACTGCATTCAGGTGCATTGGCTCTCGTTGGGCAGAAAGGAAAAAGAGGCCGATTTGCCGAAGTCCCCATTTTCTTCTCCCCGCTGGCAGGAGGGCCAGACAGACCCTGCATGTGTTTCCCTGTCAAAAGGTAAGCACTGGTGTGAGAGACTGAAAGATGCATTTTTCATTTGCTCAAGAGGCGCACATCGTGGATAGAGGCCGTCTACGCGGTTGTCTAGGCGAGCGAGCAACCAGAGACGAGGAACGACAAGAAGAACAGGCAAGGAAAAAGAAAAAAAGAGAAATAAACAATAGGAAAGCTATACCTTTAAAGATGATTGGTCTGTGGGCGGGCCAGACCCCTGTTCCTCGCCAGCTCGCCGCACGGTGGGCGTTTAAATTTTTGATCGAAAGAGGTAAAGGGCTCTCTTCCCGAGACAGTCCGCATATATCCTCGTCGACAAGACCAAAAGACCACCCCTGCAACCTGCCAAAGCACTCTGCTCATACGCGCCAACAGACCGCACACCACGCAGGGGACGGCGGAGATGAGGCCTCAATCAGGCGTCTATTTGTCTGTGTAAACATGCCAGGCATGCCCGGGAGGAGCGGAGAAGAAAGAAGTCGGTTTTATCACATTCTTTTTTGTTTATCTCCATCTTCATAATTTATATTTAAATTTCTGAAATTAATTTCATAACGGAAATAAAAACAATCACCAGATAAGCTGCTTTGCAATTTTTATTCGTATTATAAAGCTTCCAATAAAACATATGAATACCCTCCAGATGATACCATCTCACAGGGAAATGCAAAACGAAACGCCAGCAGAAAAAGACGCACACAAGCAACGTTCTTTACTCCCATGGCATGCAATCGCGTTGCTGGCATCTTCTCTTTTTGCCCCCTGCCCCGCTGGCCGCGCCCTTGAAGTGCTTCTTCGTGCCCAGCGCCGACTTGCCCGCAAATGCGTGCGTCCTCGGGCGTCCAGACCCCGTGCCAGCGCGTCCATTGTGCGTGCCTTGCGACCCGTCAGCTGCTTGCCCGACGCCGCCGTCAGACCCATGGCGGCCGCATCCGCCGCCTCCGCGTCAATGGCTGCTCCGACGGCAGCGGCGGCCAGCGGCCTGAGCCCTGCTGCGTGTACTTGTAGCTAAACGGCCTCGACACGATGCCGCGGTTGCCGGGGGCGTTTTCGCGGAAAAAGGCCTTGTCCAGGTTCTGCGCCTTGGCGCTGGCCCTTTTCGCGGATGGGCAGCGTCGACTCTCCACCTGCATGGGCGAGCCACCCTCGCTGTCGTCGTCGTCGTCCACCTCGTCGTCATCCTCCGACGTGTAGTCGTCCTCCTCCTTGTCCTCCTCAAAATTCCCAGGCATTCGGGGCCCGCCGAATCTTGCGTTCTTCTTGGATGGGCGCTGCGGGTCAGCGAACCGGCAGTGGCCCTTGTCCTTGGCGCCTTGTCTCCGCTCGAGCCGCTTCCTCAGCAGCCGCCGCGGCCGCCATGGCCTGCTGCCGCTTCTCCGGCAGGTGCTTCTTCTCGTAGAGCTCGTTGTTGAACTCGATGGGGCATCAAATGCCGCGGCCGGGAGGCGGCGCCACAAAGAGCAGCTTGCCGTTGACGTAGTCCTTGAGAATGTAACGCGCAGCGGCGCGACTCGTCGGGCTGGCCCTGGCCGGTCCTTGGGTGAAACCGCGGCACGCGCATACGCCTATCAGCAGGTCCTCGGGCCGTCACGTTGCCGTCGCCGCCCTCGTGATGTTCTTGGTGCGAATGTGGATGCCGTAGACAGCCTCAAGGAAGTTTTGGGATGCGCGTGGCCACGAGCGCCGCGGGCCCGTGAACTCGCGCAGCTGTCAATGGGCAGGATGCCGTTGCAGACCAAGTCGGCCTTGTCGTGGCAAAGTTGGGAACACGAGACCGGGCAATCGCAAAGCGTCACGCGGGGGCTCAGCTCGATCGTCTGGAAGTGCTTGGTCTTGCCGGGCGTCGAAGATACAGACACTTCTTGGCGCCAATAAGCGCGTTGATTGTGGACGACTTGCCGACGTTGGGGTAGCCGACAAGGCCGACCTTGAGTTTGCGTTTGGGATCTGCTGTTAGGCAAAAGAAAGAAATAAAAAGACAAAAAAGACGAAAAAACTCGACTTCACTTACCATCTGTCTTCGGGCGTGCTTCAGGAAGAGTGCCTCAGAGCTCGTCGACGGCAGAATACCGGCGTGTCGAGACCTGTCGCTGTCCTTGTCGTCTGACTCTTCAACCTCGGCCTCCTCGTCCTGAGCCTCCGCCTCTTCTGCCGCGGCTGCTTGTGGTTTCGCACCGCCGTATCTTTGCCGCTCTTCCTCAGCTTCCTCCTCGGCCTGGGCGGAGCTCGTTCTGCTCCTTGGCCAGGTGTGCCGAGAAGAACTTGTACGTAACTTCTCTTCCGTCAGGTGGGCGGCCACGCCGCCGCTGCCGGTCCGTCATCATGTCGGCCTTGTTGATGAGCAGCAGGCTCTCCTCTGGCCGGGTCCACCCTCCTTGACGTAGTCGTCCAGGTCCTCGGACCGGAACACGAGCGGGTTGCGCGCGTCTACAATCTGCACGACGAGGTCCGACCGCTCAATGACGGCCAGGCTGCGCCGCCACACCTCCAGGTTGCGCTCAAAGGGCGTCAGCACAGTCGGCGTTCTCCTGCAGCTCGGCCAGGCTGCGCCGCCACACCAAAAAAGCTCTCGCGCCTCGAGCTTGTCGAGCTCGGCCGCCGTCATGGACGCGTCCCACTTTGGGCGACGCGGCACGGCCAGGCGCTCGCGTTCATGCTCTGCAGCTGGAGGCGCTGCGACTCCTCGACCTCGGTCAGCAGATACGGGTTCTTCTGGTTGGTGTGGATGATCTGCGAGTTGTTCATCTTGGTGGCCTTGAAGTTGGTGCCCGCGTACTCGGCCGTGGACAGGAACTCGTCGAGCGCACCCTGCTCCGTGATGGAGCGCATCTTGACCCACGCGGCATCGGCGCGGTCGTTTGTGATGTACTGCACGCTGTTAGCACTGGCACGCTCTCCCCCCCACCCCTGATTATAAGCACAAGGCCCTCCAACTTACATCCTCGCCAGTTGCGTGTTCTTTACGGGTGATGCCCGTGCGGTACTGGTCTTTTCCCTTTCCGTTCCGAACCGGTCGTTCATCAGCGCGTTGCCGAGACCGACCGTCTTTTTCGACTTGGGCATACCCATCGTGACGGGTTGCGTTGCTCGTCCTTCGTCTGGTGTGTCTTTTGGGGGTGTGTTGAGCCGAGAAGGCCTTTTCTTTTTTCTTTTTCTTTTCCTTTTCTGCTGTACTTCCTTCCCGCGTCTAGATGTGTTGCAAGGGCTAGCAGTGGGTGTGTAACTGATGTTGCAAAATATGAAAGTGACTCGATTCCTCGAAGTAATGCAAGGCAGGGAGCTGGACCGGATATATATCTCTGTCGTTGGTTGCAAGCAAAACAAATGAGCGCACAGAACGCGAAGAGATTGTTTGGCAAAAGCTGTTCTGACGTTGTCCTTCTGCAAATCTCCAATTTGCTGGATCGCTCCTGCCCATCTGCCTGCAAAAAAGGCTGATTAATAGCGGGGAGGGGCGATTTTTTCCCAACTTGGCACTATGTCGAGTGCTGATTTTTCACCGTCGTCACTGCCCGCTCTGCCACTGCCCGGTCTGCCACTGCCCGCGCCTGCTGCGGCCACCCCGCAAACAGAATGAATCATAGTGAGTGCGATAAGATAACAAAAAATAAAAAGCGGGGCACCGCATTTTGGGTACCGAAATGCGCCATACACGTCTTTCTTTTTTTTTTTTTTTTTTACGACGGCACAAACATTGGACTGCCATCGTGCTTCTCCGTCGACATCCATCGAATTGTATGCCTCTCCCTTCGACACCCCCGACTACTACGTACTACTAGCCCGAGGCTTTGACAAGACAAAGTTTTTTCCTTGACACAAATCGGCCACAGCCAGTCTTCCTTTATCGTCCTCCATCTTCGCCATCTTCCTCGACCTAATCTTCACACGAACCGCAACTATGGCTCGTCGCAAGTGGATGTACGTGCCCAAGCCTTCCTCTCCACAGCGGCCGTCTTGACGCATGTGACACTTGTACCCTCGTGAGCATCTACTGACAACCCTGTTCCCCGATCCTGCAGTGACAAGAAGTCGGCGGCGCACTTCACGCTCGTCCACCGTCCCCAGAATGACCCGCGCAATCCACGACGAGTCGGCGCCGGCCATGGTGCTCAACCCCACCCAGCACCCAACTTCAACGGCACCTCCACCGGCACCAGCGTCCGCTCCCGGCAGCTCGACGACCTGGCCTCGCAGCTCGGTGCGGACGTCGAGGACATCCGCGCCAACGAGGGCGAGGCTGCCAACTTGGCGTCTTCTTTGACGACTCCGAGTACGACTACATGCAGCACCTGCGCGAGATCGGCCAGAGCGGCGGCGAGGTCCGTCTTGTCGAGTCGACGGCGTCCTTGAACGCGGCCAACAAGGCCCGGCAGAAGACGTCGCTGGCCGACGCGCTCGAGAAGATGGACCTGCAGCAGCGGTCGAAAGACCTGCTGGACGCGGACATTCTGCCGGCCAAGGCGCTGCAGCGCATCACGTACCAGAACCAGCCAGGAAACGTGCCGGACGCGATTTGCCGGCTTCAAGCCGGACATGGACCCGCGGCTGCGCGAGGTGCTGGAGGCGCTCGAGGACGAGGCACGACGAGAGCAACGACGACCTGTTGTCCAGGAACTCGCCAAGGACAACGAGGAGCTCGGACCAGGACGAGTTTGAGGACATGTACGGGCTACGACGAGGACGAGGAACGATGGCTGGAGAGTCGGACGCGACCGAGAAGCCGTCCAAGCCACCCCACACTGGCGAGAACGGCGAGAAAGAGCGAGAACGACGAGGACGAGGCGACGTGGACGACGACGACGACGACGAGACCTGAGCTGGTCGACCTGTCCGGCCGCGCCCAGCAGGTACCGCCACCACTCGTGGGCGAGGAGGGCGCCGAGGGCCCGTCGGACGACTGGATGGAGGACTTTAAAAAGTTCAAAAAGGACCAGAACACGGGCTGGCGCGGCGCCACGCAAAAAGGCCACGCCGGGGGCCATGTCCGAGGTGCAGTCGTCCGTGTGGACTACGACCCACGATGGCGGGCGCAAGAAGAAGCGCAAGGGCGCCCTGACCCAGCAGTCGGGCTTCTCCATGACCTCGTCGTCGCTCGTGCGTACCGACCAGCTGTCGCTGCTGGACGCCCGCTTCGTAAGATCGACGACGATGTATAACATGATGGACGATGACGACGGCGAGGGCATGAGCGGCTACGGCGACGACATGAGTCCATGTCAGGCCTTTTCAAGCCACCTCAAGCGTGCAGGCCCGCTGCGCAACGACTTTGACGGCATCATGGACGAGTTCCTGGGCGGCTACCAGATGCAGGGCAAGCGCATAAGGTCAAGGAAGCGGCGCAAAGCAGACGGGCCTGGAGCAGCTGGAGGAGATCCGTCGGGTCTGGGTCCGGCACGGCTGTCCGCAGCCACGCGTCGGAACTACTAGGGGAGCGTGAAAGCAGAAGGGGGGCGGACTGCCATTGGATTTCATATAAAAAGGCGTTTTTTCTTTCTTTTTTTGTCAACGGATATCGCGATTTCACGGCCCTTTTTTGTTGGCTCGGAGGATACTACAAAAGTGCTTTATAGTTATTGTAATGACCATTGAATGAATATAATCAACCATACTGGTAGATTATGTGCTGTCGAGAGGAAATTCTCCAGTATGTGAGGTGAGTGAGGGCGAAGATCCGTGAAAAGGTCTGTGAAAAAGGCTCGAGCTCCGCTGCACGTGGACTTTCCGCAGCATTCCGCGTCATGTTTTGCGTTGTAGAAGCAATAATAAATCAGAGCCTGGACAGGCAGGTATAGGTGATGAAAGCGGTCGTTCTTGCCTTTGTTTGTGAAAGAAGGTGAGCAAAAGTTCAAAGCGCGTTGTGCTCGTTGGACCACGCGCACCATTGCGCTTGCCAGAAGCAGCTCCTTGACCCGCTTATTTACCTTCGCAGCCTGCGCCTGCCACGCCAGGCGGTCAGGCCCGGCAAACTAGCCGCGCCTATGGGGAGCAGCAAGCACCTGCAGCAGCCGCCAGCTTAGGGTCATCCATCGCCAACGGACCTCGTCGCGACTCTACAGCGGAAAAAAAACATCACGAACAACACGACCAGCACCCACGCCCCCAGCGACGCCACCACCCAGCACATCCGTTCTCGAATCGCCAAGCTGATCGGTTTCCTTTTCGATTTCCACCTGCCTGCCTCGTGCTGCGGCGACACTCCGCAGGCCGAGCTGCTCCCGATGGCGTGAGGCGCGTCCTCCTGCTCTTGCGACGATGACGACGGCGTTCTCCATCCCGGGGGCGCGCGCCCCAGGCACAGCCAGCGTCGAGCGACGCGAAGAGTGTGTTTGGTGTGTTTTGGCGGACAAGCAGCAGCCGCGCCAGCGTTCGGGCAGGCGCCACGAGGTAAGCTCTCCCCAACCACGTTTTCTGTTTTTCTATTGATGTCATGTGAATTGCATTGGCTCTATTGAGAGGAGCCCTCGCTTTGTCGTCACTTTGCTCTCACTTTTGCCTCGCTCTTGACTCGGCTTCCGACCTCGCCCGCCCCACCGCCTTTGCGACGCCCGGCCTCCTGCTTTTCTCATTCTCCCGACACCCGATCCGCAGCTGTCTCTATCTCACCGGCCACAAAGCCCTTATCCTCGCACTTTTCTTTTCGATGTCGAAAATAATATCTCCCTTCTCCTCTCCCCCTCTTCTTCTTCTCTTCTCTCTTCTCTCCTCACCCACAGACACGTCTCCAAAGGCTTCTTTTCGCCTGCTCAGCTTCTCTCGATCCAGTCTCGCGACTTCTTCAGCTTTATATACGGCTTCTGCTCGACCTCATTCTCCTCTCTTTCAATTTTCTTCTCTTCTTGCTCTCTTCTGCTCTCTTCTGCTCTCTTCTGCTCTCTTCTGCTCTCTTCTGCTCTCTTCTGCTCTCTTCTGCTCTCTTCTGCTCATCGCTCTCGCCCTGTCGCTGTCTCTCGACCTGCGTGCGCAATGGCAAAACCGCAGACGTCCCGGGCTGTGAGCCGTTGGCGACAACGTTCTCCCCCCCAAGCTCCCTCATGCGTGCGTTCTTGGGCTGTCCCGAGCACTCCTTTGTCGCCCTCGCCTCCTCCCACGCCTCCTCCTGGCCGCACCTACAACCGCTCGCAGGACTTTAGCAAAGCCCGAGGCCCGTGGCCGTGGACGATGCTGCAGATGAGCTGGCCGACCAGCTTTGCCGCGTTGAACGTCTTCGCCCGGCCCTCCAAAAACTCGGTTTCCGTCGACAAGGAGGGCGACAGCTACATGGCAATTGCCCAAGCGCGCCCCAAGGCCTCGTCTCCCTGACGTCGCTGGCAAAGCCGGTTTCTACTCTGTCGCTTGGCTCTCGCAAGCCATGTCGCTCTCCACGGTCACCAGCTCCAAGGACCAGAAGCAGGACAA
Organism: Sporothrix curviconia; assembly: GCA_016097085.2. Classification (NCBI taxonomy): domain Eukaryota; kingdom Fungi; phylum Ascomycota; class Sordariomycetes; order Ophiostomatales; family Ophiostomataceae; genus Sporothrix; species Sporothrix curviconia. Next base: position 19,343 of record JADMNF010000274.1, read on the forward strand.
GAAGAGCCTCGGCAACCCCTTTCTGCGGGTGGCATGACCACCGACAAGGGCAAGAGCAAGGGCAAGGATGGCCCTGGCCGACGGCGCATGACAAGCCGCCTGTCAAGATGGCCCCGCGCCGCAAGAAGACGCCCGTCTCTTGCTTCATTCCAGCCGCCAAGCGCCCAGGTCCCCAAGCCTGCGCCCCAGCCGCGCCCTGCCTCGCCTCTTCGCCCGCCCTCGCCCTCTTACACTCCTCCTGGCTCCCCTACTCCGTCTTGTTTTTCTTCTTGCCGGTGCCTTCGCCCGGTCAGCGAGGCCAAGCCCGTTGTATACGTCCGGAAAGCCTCCGGCTCCCACGGACCAGTGACGCCTCCCCCACAAGCGCAACGGCCGTCATCTTTCCTTCCGGGGGTTCTCAAGATTGCCAAGGCCAGCCCTGGCGAGATCCCCTTCAGGCCCGAGATGGTCCAGATGCCTCTCACCCTAGCCGGAGAGCCTCCTGTCACGCCCTCCCTTCCAAGTTGGTGCAGATGGCTGAGACGGCTGAGACGGCTGAGATTTCTGCCCAGTGGCTCCCACGGTGGTTCCCAAGCCGGCTCTGGTCTCTTGCCTCGTCACTCCGCAGCCGTCGGGCCATTCTTCAGACGTGCCGCTCCCTAGAAGGGAGCGACGTCCAAGAAAAAGACGAAGAAGAGGGTCACCTTTGAGCTCGCTGCCATGGACGAGCCACTCGACGTCTCGCTGGATGATTTGCATGCTGCAAAGTCAAAGCCGCATAGCCCCGAGCACAAGCTGCCGAAGCCGGCCAAGCAAATTGCAAGGCCAAGAAGCCCAAGGAGCCCGTAGTTGCCGCATTTTCCGACATGCGTCGCTTTGTCACAAAGGACGAGTCCGAGGCCATCCACCGCAGAGCCAAGGACAAGCTTGCCGACATGCTCCCAGCAAGTTTGCTGCCCTTGTCGCCGAGACCAGCTGCAACTTGGGCACCCAGAGACGCCCGAGATGCAAGAGAACGCCCGCAGCCCCAGAGAAGAAGATGGAGAAGAAGACGAAGAAGACCAAGAAGACAGAGGCCACACCTCTCAGCATCTATGAGCCCAAGCCCACGCCTCCAAAGGAGTTTACGTTTACGTTTACCCCGGGCTGCATGGACACGGTTGAGAAGGCGTCTCCCGCCCAGCTCGCGGCTAGACGCTTTAAGACCCCTGTCGCTGCTGTGCGGCGCCCGAAACGAGCCCCCGAGCCGTTTGCACCTTGGTCCGACCATCGCTGCCGTCTTCCAGGCTGAGCCCCCCAAGATGAAGGGCAAGCGAGCCCCTGAGCCTTTTGCGCCTGGCCCGATCACCGTCAACGTCTTTGTGCCCACCGAGACAGATCTGGAGCGTGCTGCTGCTGCCCGCGTGCCGAATGCAGTTCCCAAGGCCAAGGCGCTTCGTGTGCGAGCCTTGCGACATTTTTTGCACCCGCCAACCTGAAGAACGCTTTCTTGCCAGCCGAGACGACTGCAGCGGCCATTGTCGAGAAGAAGATGGTCCTGCCTCTGCTGGACAGTATGGCCAAGCTTTCTATGTGAAGAGCGTGAGGAACGAGGCGACGAGGTCGACGAGTCGAGACTCCCAACAAGCCCGACCCTGCCCACGAAGAGGCTTCCATCACTCCCAAGGTTATTCTTGCTCCGAAGCTGGCTGTACCCCTGGTGATGAAGAAAACGCCGAAGCCAATATCCATGCCAACGGAGGACATCGAGGTCTCCAGCTGGCTGCCGCTGCCACAGCCCTCCTTGCTCTCAATGCCGCCCCGACCCCTTCCACGGTTGCTCACCAAGAGAAGCCTCGTTCTCTGGCTGGAATGGAGAAGCTGTCTTTGGAGAAGGAAAAGGAGGCCAGAAACCTCTCCAAAACGCGCAAGCCTTTCCGGGCTGCTATGACCATTTGCTGCCCTCAAGGCCGTCCACCAGCAGAAGCCCGATTCATCTCTTGAGGAGAAGGAGGAAGAGGAAGAAGAGGAGATGAAGAAACTGTCAGCGCTCTCAGTGCCCAAGGAGGACACACCTGCACCAAGCCCAGTTCTCGAGGCCGCCCACGTGGAGGAGACATGTTTGTCGCTGGTCGACGACATGCAAGCTCACTCCATTGCAACGGACACACCACCCGACCCTGCGCCAATTGCAGCGCCCGAGGCGAAGCCAAAGAAACACGCGCCCATCCCGTTTATCATGGCCACCCATGAAGAGAAGGAGAAGAAGAGGAAAGAGACAGCCTTTTACCTGCCCCAGCACATGAAGAGCATGTTTCTTCGAAAGGAGACCAGGGCCTTTCAGCCATCTCTGGCCACCAGCCCTCTGGAGCAGGACATCATTATCCCTATGGAGATTGATGTCACTTTCCCTACGGAGATGGATGTTGAGGACTTCCATCCTCTTCCTGCTCCTGAGGCTGCCCGCATCGTGAAGGCCCTCATGAAGGTCCCAGTAGGCCCTCGCCAGTTTACTGCCTACCGGGACAAGACTCTTGAGAACTACCGACTTCGACTACGACAGCAGAGAGAAAAGCAGGAGGCCAGCAACCGCCCCGACGAGCTCCCCGACCCCCTGCATGACACACCTGATATCATCCCGGCCAGACCTGACTGGCGCTATAAGGAAATGACCGTGAAGATGCACATGCTCACCCTCTATGAAAATACAGAGTTCCCCCCGCCTGCGGCCGCAAGCAACCCCTTTGGCACAGCCCCCGTCAACCCGTTCAAGGCCTTTAACGGCTGCAACAACCGCCCCGGCACCAACAAACCCCTTTCAAGCAGCCGGCAAGCCAGCAGCGGGCCCTCGGTATTTGCTGCCGCTCTATCACAGCCCGCTGCATCCGCCGCACCACCACGCTTTCGCCATTCGGTGCACCAACAGCCCAGCAGCCAGCGTCTGCTTTCGCTGCTGCCCCGCCACAACAGTCCGCCTTTGCTTCCGCTTTCCAGAACGCTCAGCCTGCGTCGTCCACCCCAGCATCTAACCCATTCGCTGCACTACAACAACAACAACAACAACAAAACAACAACAACAACAACAACAACAACAACAACAACAACAACAACAGCAGCAGCAGCAGCAGCAGCAGCAGCAGCAAGCAGCTCCCGCATTGGCATCACCCTTTGGCGCTGCGCCCGTCTTTGGTGCGCCTTCTACGCAGACAGCACCGTCTGCGCCTGCGCCTGCGCCTGAGAACCCCTTTCGCTCTCTCACCAAGCCCTCGCCGTCGCCATCTCCTTCTCCCTTTTCCGCCTCTCCCACAACCCTTGGCGCACCCACGGCAAAGCCTGCTGTGGCAAAAAAGTCTGTCCATTTCAATCTCGACCCAGTTGCCTCACCATCGCCAGCACAGGCATTCGCCAAGCCTGCCCCAAACAAATGGCTTTGGCAAACAAAAGGCCGCCACGACGACGACGCCCGTCAACCCTCCGCCCGCAAGCGGCCCCAGGAGCCCCAGACGGACTATGCCAAGAAGATTGTCGCCCAGCTGCAAAAGGACCGTCTTAAGCCGCCACAATGGCCCGCCGACCCAGGCAACCCGGCCAATGCCTCTGCCATGGAGGCCTTTTGGATTGCCTACGGCAACTACCGTGACAAGGTGCGCGAGTCGCTCGTCAAGGCCGGCCTCATTGACGACCCCAAGGTCCGCAAGCGCCTGGACGAGGCCATCGACTTCAAGGGCATCTGCGAGGAGATGTGCCCGAGTACGAGAAGATTGAGCGCATCTTCCAGCACAATGTGATGATGGCCGAGAAGGCCGAGAGCCCCGATGGCACCATGTGGCCCTCCCCACCGCTCATGGTCAAGGCGCTCACCCGTTCATCTGCAGGCCAGGAGGCACCGCTGCCATGGACGTCCGCACGGTCGCCGCCCTCAAGCGCACCCTCGACCACCTCATTGACGACGTGCTCGGCGACGACAGCCGGCTGCCCGCTGTCCACAACTTCCTGTGGGACCGCACACGCGCCATCCGCCGCGACTTTATCTTCCACTCCAACATGTCCGAGGAGGAGATGCTGCAGCAGATATACTGCTTCGAGACGATAACGCGCTTCCACGCAACCAGTCTGCACCTGCTGTCCCAAAAGGGCTTTGCACCCGAGGGCTTCGACCAGCGCCAGGAGCGCGAGCAGCTCAGCAAGGCCCTCCTGTCGCTGCTCCAAGCCTACGACGACTGCAAGGACCGCCAGATCACGTGCGCCAACGAGTGCGAGTTCCGCGCCTACTTCATCCTGCTCAACGCCCACGATCCCAACTTCCAGCACAAGGTGGCCGAGTGGGGCATAGACCTGTGGTACGAGTCGGACGACGTGCAGACCGCCATGACGCTGGCCCAGGCGATGCAGAGCGTCTGGGACTGGCGCGGCCCCATCAAGCCCACGGCGCCCACAACGACCGCGCTCGGCGCCTTTGCCACGTTCTTCCGCATCGTCGAGAGCCCCCGCGTGTCCTACACCATGGCCTGCCTGGCCGAGATGCACTTTGTGCACGTCCGCCGCGGCATCCTGCGCAACATGACGCGGGCCTATGCCCGCGCACGCGACAGCCCCAAGACCTGACGATTGCCGCGCTCAACAGCATGCTACGTTTTGACTCCATCGACGAGGCGTGGGACTTTGTCGTTGCCAACAAGCTCGAGTTCTCGTCCGACGACAGGGCCACGGCCCACCTGGTGCTGGACAAGGCGGTGCAGGTCAGCAGCATGCCGATCCCCCAGATGTTTTCCCAGACCCTCGTCGAGCGAAGCGTGCCGGCCGGTCGCTGCCCGAGGCCCTGCACGGCACCGTCTACGAGGACGCCAAGTACACGCCCGCTCCGGCCCCGGCCGTTTCCCCTTTGACAACCAAGCAAGGCTCAGATCTGTTTGTCCGCCAGTCGCCTACTTTTTCGACCACGCCCGCGCTGGCTCCGACTCCGCCTACTCCGACTTTGACTCCGACTCTGAATGCAGGCCAGTCCAAGGCGCCCACGGCTTTCTTCCCTTCTTCTGCATCTACGAGTGCGTTGGAGGTTCTGGAGGTTTGGCTGCTCAGCCGGCCACCTCGGCGCCGAGTCTCTTTGCAACTACGCCTGCATCATCAATACCCAGCTTTGGCCAGCAGAAGCTGGGCTCGTCCTCTACTACACCTGCTGCATCTGCATCCTCGAGCGTCTTCTCCCAGCTACCTTTGAACGCAACCAAGAAGGATGCCACACCGTCCCTTTTCTCGACAACCCCCAGCTCGACAGACGACAAGGGCGGCCCGCCAGCACAATCACCGACGACGACGACGACGCCAACATCCTCTCCATCCAAGCCGAGCGAGCCCAGCAATCCCTTTGGCTATCTTGCACAAAAGGCCCCAAGCGCCTTTCCTGCGAAGCCCAGAGACACGGCATCTGCTGCTCCAAACGCTGCGGCAACTTCTTCCTCGGCTCCCGCAGCATCAGTACTCTCTCAACCTGCTGCAGGCTCATCCTTTTCGTCTCTATTTCCTACAAAGCCCGCCCCTCCTACCCCTGAGAGCAAGACGAGCACGCCATCTGCCTCTGCAGTCAATCCATTGTTTGCTGCTGCCGCCGCCGCAAAGACGACACAGCCTGAAAAGTCTCTTCTGAGCGGCACAAAGACAGCTGCAACATCGTCTTTTGCACCGCCTGTGTCCTCGTCGCCCAAGCCCATCGCAGCGCCCAAGCCGCCCTATCGCCCCTACCGCCCCCGCCGCCTCCGCCAAAGACGGACCTCATGGGCGCCTTTGCCAAGTGGTTTGTCGAGGGCGACAATGGCATCTTGTCGAGTTCCAGTATGGGTACGTGGAGCACCTCGTACACCTCACCTTTGAACAGTTCAAGCACGACGAGGCGGAGCGCATCCGGCGCGAGGAGGACGACAAGTCGTGGGCCGAGGCCCTGCGCTTCAAGACGTACAACCTGCGCGTCAAGTTCTTTTACAAGTGGCGCCACATTGCCCGCGAGCGCGCCCTCGACCGCCGTGCCCGCCAAGCACGCGACGAGCTCAAGGCGTACCGAATGGCCAAGCGCGCCGAGCAGCGAGCGGCAGCCGAGAAGGCTGCTGCCGCGGAGCGCGAGCGCGAGGCCGAAGCCCGCCGCATGGGCAGCAAGGGGTCAAGATTTTGGAGGAGCTGGGCTACTACGGCGACTTTGGCGCCTCGTCCTCGTCATCGCGGAAGCGCAAAGCCACTATTTCGGGTGGCGATGCTAGCGATGCTGGCGCCGACATTGACAGCGAGCAACAGCAGCGGTCGCGCTCTGCATCCATGTCTGTCATTGAGCAGCAGCAGCAACAGCAGCAGCAGCAGCAGCAGCCAATTGAGCGCCAGCGCAACCCCAAACTTCCGGTGCGGTCCATCAGGGAGGGCATCTCCAACACCGTTTCGCGGGCCAAAGGGCTCCTGACCAGCCGTATGTCTACCGCCGGCAACGGCGGCAACAGCGGCAGCCTTGTTTCTAGCAAGCGCCAGCACCGGGCAGCATTGGCAGCATGGCCAGCTTTGACGACGCCGGCAGCATCAGCGGCGACAGCATCCACAGCGTGCAGAGCATGCGCAGCAGCTTCAGCCCGACGGCAGCCAAGTCGCCTACTACCGGCGCTCTGTTCCCGGCAAGAGCCGTGCGCACAGCTTCTTCACGCGCGTTCCATCAGGCACAGCGCCTACTCCTGGTGGTGGTGGTGGTGGTGGTAACGGCCTGCTGCCGCCGCCCAAGAAGGTGACCAACTTTATGCGCTACAGCAAAAACTCCAACCAGTTTGGCTTCAGCGGCAGTGCGAGCGGCGCACGCCAGCGTCCCGCCACAGCGACAGCCAGCCCTTCGCCGTCCTCGCTGGCCTCGTTCTCCAACAGCGTAACCGGCAGCGGAGCAAGAGTTTCGAGTGTTTCGCAAGTTTCTGGAACCCCTGGTGCTCATGGTCCTCTTGGCGGCACCAAGGTCCGGTCGAGCTACTGGCGCCTGCGTGCCATGGGCATGGTGCAGATGCCGAACAAGCAGTACCTGCACGAGTCTCTGGCACTGCCCATGCTGCAAGACGGCAAGCGATTCCCGGGCGTCGGCAACTATGGACTGCCGCCTGTCCCGGCCTGGAACGACGACGGCGATGCATCCGATGCCAAGCAGCAGCAGCAGACTGATGGTGCCAATGAGCGGCCAGATGATTTCTCGATCAGCAAGGATGGCGGTGGCCGGGCAATGGTGGCAACGACGACGACGACGACGACGACGACGAAAAGACCCGTGCCCAGCGTTACACCGAGGAGTGTCTGCGGCGGACGGCGATGCCTCCTTCGCGCAAGCGCCTGTTCTCGGGCGGCGGCAGCAGCGCTGGTGCTCAAGACGACGGCGCTATCCATGCCACTGCCAGCTACACCTACACCCGTGCGCCTCGCGTTGCGGCAGCAGTAGCAGCTGCTGCCGCCGCCTCGGCCTCGGCTCTCTCCCACTCGGTGACCTCACCCCCAGGTGCTAAGAAGGCCCGCGTCTCGGCCAGCCCATCACGGGCGGCGCCGACACGCCGACGCTGAGCGAGGCCGACAAGGTGATCCGCGAGATGCGCGAGATGGCCGATGCCATGGATCAGGGCCGTGACTGGTTTAGAGAACAGACGGACCTGATGAAGAGTGGCACCTCGGCGTGGGATGAGTAGGGGGAAGTGGAGGGCCAGTGTTGTTTTGGGTGAGAGGAATTATACGGGAACCGGACATGGATTTGTTTTTTTTTTGTTTTTGATCCTCTGAAAGGGGCATTGGAGTATGTTTCTCATGTACTGTTCCTTTTCTTTTCTTCTTTTTTTTTTTTTTTTTGGTCTTTCATTTGTCGTTGTACTATTTTCTCGCCGCATATTTTGGTAGCCTTCTTTTTTGTACGTATATCCCGGTTGATATCTTTTTTTCGGCTGTGTCTGCTCCAAACAAATATAAACGACACACATGATAGCGGCTACTGTTTATTGGAAAGTGAAGCTGGAAACTGGTGACAAGTGAGACGAGCTGTTGCGTGTACAAAGTAAGATGTCTGTTTCTATCGGAAAGGGAAGGTGGATCTCAGAGGTAAGCTGGCTTCTCGTCCATCCAGGTATCACAGGAGAGGAAGGTGCGGTGAGACTGGCTGCTCCGTATGCACTTGCCATAAAGAGCTTGCATTGCCGGCAAGAGGAAGGACCGCGGCGGGGTAAATACTGCTGCTGCTCGCCCCTTCCCTTGCAGTCGGCGCTAACAGAATCGCTTGCGGCAGGAGCAAATCGAGGAAAAAAAAGGCAGGTCCGGTTTTAAAAAAGGAAACCGCGACCGCTCTAGACTAGATAGACTACGCTGGTGCTCCATTTCTTAAAACTGCTCTTTCTCTCGATCCAGTCACTCTTTTGCCCCTGGACAGCATTGCACTCACCTCACGGCAACGCCCATTGACCACAACACGACTTACAAGGGACTTTCGTTCCATCACCCCACCTACAAGGCACGAAGCTCGGCGCAAGGCCACTGCCGACAGCGTTTTTCTCTCGCTCGGCGCCCAAATGTGAGATTTTAGAGGGGACGAGAAGACGAGGACGAGAGGAGGAGGAGAGAGGAACAGAAAGGGAGAGGAAGAGGAACAGAGGCAGGCTCAAAAGAGAGATGGGATGGGACGATGCCGGCACAACGAGAAGAAACCAAAGATAGGATCGCAAGAAGGTGGAAAGGGCAAAGGGGAATCGGCCTGTTGATGCACGAGCCATGGCAAACCCAAAGGATGCTGGGCACTGCTGTGAACAACGGAAAGGGGCCCACGAGAAGGCTGGGAAGGACAAGACGAGTTCGGTGGGAAGCTCAGTGGGAAGGATGCTGACTCCCAGTTGGCACATGCTGTGTCATACGCCATGACGAGCAGCCGGGACGAGAGAGACAATGGCTAACAGATATCCTCTACAGACCGGCAACGACACCGACACTGTCTCGCGTTCGCGGGCTCGTTTGCCGCGGCGTCCAGTCTGCTGCGCGTAGCTGGCAAGGCTGTTCCTCTCCTGGCACGAGCATCAGGTAAGAGATATTAAACTGGCCAGAAGACACACAGTATTGAGGGAGAGGGGGCGAGAGAAGAGAAGA
>JADMNF010000275.1:0-28158 GCA_016097085.2 Sporothrix curviconia
GGGCGGGGAAAGAGCTGACATTGGCGAGATTGGCTCTTTTGCTCCTGCTCTTTCCTCCTCCTTCTTTCCTTCTTTTTCTCCCTCCGCAGCGTTTCTGCCACTTTTGTCTTCCATTCGTGCAGCATGTCTAGTCTTGTTTCCCAGGCGGTCGTTGGCGCTCTTTGGGCGCTCTTTGGCGCGCTTTTGGCAAATGAGACGGTGGCTTTTTGGCTTGGTCCTTTGGGGCGGCGATCTGAATCACAAGTGGCTGAGATCGCTATCTGTAGGACAAACGCGGGCGAGCGTCCGCCACACACAAATGGACAAAGACAAGGCGAGCAGAGCGGACCGACAACGCCATCAGTCAGGCACAAGACGTCGTTTTCCCAACAAGCGAGCCGCGATTTTACTGAGCACTGACACGTCAAAGGCGTCTGCCGAAAATAGGCCAACGCCGTCGCCATCCTCGCGCATCTTGCTTTGCTTTGCTTTTCCTTTTGCAGAGACTTTTCTTCTTTTTCTTTCTTTTATCCGTCTTCATTTCTTTTTCATGTCCCCCCAAAATCCTGCCCTGACCACCGTTGTCTCCGCTTTCCGTGGGCCAGGGGTGTTTTTTTTGTCACTCGTCTTTTTTTTTTCAGCTCGTGTGGGACACGATCCGACTAAACACAAATGCGGGATAAATCCGTTGTTTCTTACTCCTCGGTGGAAGCAGGGCATTGCTTGACAAGGATATCGAGCGCTATCTTTCTTTAACCTCCTCACAGAGAGGTGCAGATGCTGTGCTGGCAGGACTCGAGCATCTTTCGCTTGATATGGCCCGACACCTACAGGCTACTGCCGGCAAGCGGGTCTTGCAGCACAAATGTAGACACAATGTATTACATGGATTTTTACTCCGTGCTCCGTGTCGTCGACAGCATCGCATGCCCCGGTTTGCTGCGTCGTCGTCGTCTTGGTCGATAGGGAATGGTTTTGTGCCGTCCCAGCCCCCTCGGTTCTCTCCGTGCAAACGGTTAATCGAGACAAGCTCTTGGTATGAGAGAACAATCGCATTAACAACGCCTAAGTTCAGCACCATATCATTTCCGTCTCCTTCGTACATATCATATTGCTTCACATCTCGCTCTGCTGTCGGATAATCGTGCTGCGTCAGAGGCTGAGATATCGATGGATGTCCACCGGTTCGATTGAATGCGACGCTCGATCTAGATACGACAATGTCTGTCGCTCCTGTCCACGCTGCCTTTATCCCCACTATCTCTCATCCTCCGGCCTCTCTTCCTCCAGCAGGCCCTGCTGCCATGAACCTGCCCACATAAAAAATGGCCATCTATACTCATCGATACTCGTATGGAGAACAAGCCACGACCCCCTGTAGACAACAAAAGAGTGGGCTACCTCCTAGGTAAACGGGTAGAATCCTGCCAAAATTGCCTCGAAAACCTGGTGCCTTTTTCTCTTTTCTTTTGTTTTTCTTCTTCTTTTCCTGGTTTTTTGCCCGCTTGTCGAACTGTCCACGTCGTTTTCAGCTGTCAATGCCCTCCACGGCCCCCCCGCCACCCCTGTTAATACCCAAAGGGCGCTAAACGGCGCCGAACCAGCCACAGCCCGACAGGTTTCGTGCTTGCCGTGGAGCGTGGCCAGCTGCGAATTTCTCACTAACACGACTGGTGTGGGCTGGTCTCCCGGCTGGGCCTGGCCGCTTTGCTGGGGCGCCCACACAGCGCTAGCAATTGTGCTTTTTCCTCCCAGAGCCATGCCCTGGGATTGGGACGGATCGGCCATCGGCCGTCCTGCGCTCTTTCCACATCGTGGGAGCCAGCGTTGCTTCAGGCGGGAAGGTGCCATTTTGTGCGCTCAAATCCTATCAAAACTTTGCAAGCTACGGGGAAGCCGCTGCCTCGTCGCCAGCAAAGTATTGGATCCATTCTGGCACAGGCAAAAATGCGATATTGCGACCCCGTTCCACCACACTAACTTTTTGCTCTGTCAATTAATTGTATGTGTTGGGATGTCATCCAAACTCTTGTTTTCCCTCCTTTTCCCCTGTATTTCCACCCTTGCCATTTTACTTTTCCCGTCTTTTCTCTTTACTTTGGGCAGTCGTGCAAGAGAGCTCGCAACCCATCTGCGGATCGCAGTTGCCTCACTGGCCTCTTTGTTGGTGCCTCGTAGCTTCCTCGACCTCCTCCCTTCCTTCTTTCCGGTGGGCCCGCCTTCTCTCCAGTGGGTTCGTCTCGGTTATTTCCCTTCCACCCACACTGACGTACGTTACATGTAAGATACATGTGTACAGTCCTGTTCGTGCAGACCACCTGCAGTCCATCTGCAGCTGCTAACACCACTTTGCTTTGCGCCTGCCTGATTGTCGTCGCCAGTTTCCTGTTCTGTAGACATCCATCTGTACATGTACAATGGTACGGTGGTACAATGGTATCTTACAATGGACTTGCCTCTATTTTTGGGGGGTTTGTTCTTTTTCTGAATCCTCCTTCGCGCCTTCCCTCGGTCTGGTTTGTTGCAAACCTGGCCTGTCTCGCATTCTCACTCACAGCCTTCCCTGTTTCGCGCAACTTTGCCAATTGTACCTTCCCGCGCTTCTTTCGCTCCTTCTTGCTTCCCCTCCCCTCCTGCCTCTTTCATGGCGAATGCTTTATGTAGCCCACTTTCCCATTTGCATTGCCGTTTCTCAGCCATCTCCATCTCCTGAATTTTCTCCGTCTCCTCTTCTCCTCTTTCTCCTCTTTCTCATCAACACGCATCAACACACCACTCCGCCAACACGAGGCACAGCGCGTAGAGACCTCACAACCCCAAAGCTACATCCACGCAAGAGGACCCACCCACATCTGCGATCAGCCCCTAAGGCCCTCTTCGTTAGCAGCAGCTCCCAGCTAGCTTCGACTGCGCTACCTTGGGACTAAAACCAATTCCATTTCCCGCCCCGCCTCCTCTGTGTTCAGTTCACGCCAGACACCTGCGTGCTCGCCTGTTGCTTCGTTCTTGCGTCGTCCTCATTGCCTGTGTCGTTCTTTGCTCTTCTTGGCGCCGCGTTGCTCTTATCTACTAAGCACTGTCCTGTCTTTTCCTAGAAGCGAGAAGCCTTCTTTTTCTTTTTCTTGTTTCCTTTTTCTTCCTCTTCGCTCCCTCCTCCTCTTATCCGGCATCTTTGCCGATTCTTTTTTTTCCTTCCCCCTTTCCCTCCCTTCCCTCTTTCTCCCTCTCTTCCTTACTGGCTTTATTACCCCATCTTGCCAGCCGTGTGCAAAGTCCCGCGTTTCCTTTCGGTCGGGTCCCTGCCTCTTTTCGCCAAGACTTTTCAAAGGTGATCCGCGCGGATAGCTCTGCTCCCCTCTCGGGTCTGACAGCTTCTGTTTTGCTTGCCGCCTTTACTTTCGTCCATTGTTGCCGATTCACGACTTTTCTCGCACAGCATCATCGACTCTCTCTCTTTCTCTCCACTCTCGTTGCTACCCTCGGCGTCGACGCAACGCGAGCAAGTCCCGGCGCTAGGTTGCAGCTTCCAGCTCTTTCTCTCAAGGACAACGAAACCAACAACAGCAAAGACACACGATAGCAACGACCGCCAACATGGCGTCTACCGCGCACAGCGCCGGGGAAGTGAAGCAGCAGGTAGCCATTGAGGCTGCCCGCGATCCCAACAGCTCCGTCACCTCCAAGGACGCCCAGGCCAAGATGGTCCAGGAGAGCACCAAGGCCGGCATCCCGGCCTTCACATTCAACCCCGACGCGAGCCCCGAGGAGAAGAAGGCCCAAGTCAAAGCTGTACGTCAGCTCCCTTCAAGAGCCTTGAAATAATATTCGTAGAGAGACATCCCCACCCCCTCTAACACGCGTTTTTAGGCCATCCCCGATAACTTTCATAACCCCAAGCGCACCAAGGGCATTGCCATTGCCACCGACATCGACGACGGCAGCGCACCCGCCTACGACCTTCCCTCCCCAACCAAGGCCGGCGCAGTCGCTGTGGTGCCCAAGTCCGATGAGGCCGGCGCAAACGGCACGGCCGGCGGCAGTGAGGGCGGGATGGGTCCGGACACGACAGGCTGGGCGCCGCGCTTCGGCTGGCCGGTCGAGTCCATCCGCGAAGCGCCTAGCTTGCTCGACCACTCGACGTGGCTCGAGGGCCACCTGGGCGACAAGTTCTATGGCGACTGGTACCACAATGCAGGCATCATCATCTTTGCTTGCCTGTCCTCGTGGTTCGTCGCCGTTCTGGGCGGTGGACTCGGCTGGGTCTTTATCATTATTGCCACCTGCAGCACGTACTACCGCACGTCAATCCGCCGCGTGCGCCGCAACTTCCGTGACGACCTCAATCGCGAGCTGTCCCTGAAGCGCCTCGAGACCGACACCGAGTCACTCGAGTGGATGAACTCGTTCCTCGTCAAGTTCTGGCCCATCTACCAGCCCGTCCTCGCCCAGACCATTATCAACTCTGTCGACCAGGTCCTCAGCGGTGCCACCCCGGCCTTTTTGGACAGCCTCAAGCTGCGCACGTTCACGCTCGGCTCCAAGCCGCCCCGCATGGAGCACGTCAAGACCTACCCCAAGGCCGAGGACGACATTGTCATGATGGACTGGAAGTTTAGCTTCTCGCCCAACGACGTCGCCGACATGACCACCCTGCAGGTCAAGAACAAGATCAACCCCAAGGTCGTCCTCGAGATCCGCGTCGGCAAGGCCATGATCAGCAAGGGCCTGGACGTGATTGTCGAGGACATGGCCTTTTCTGGTCTCATGCGCCTCAAGATCAAGCTGCAGATCCCCTTCCCCCACGTCGAGAAGATTGAGATGTGCTTCCTCGAGCCGCCCACCATTGACTACGTCTGCAAGCCTCTCGGTGGCGAGACGTTTGGTTTCGACATCAACTTTATCCCGGGTCTCGAGTCGTTCATCCTGGAGCAGATCCACGGTAACCTGGCCCCTATGATGTACGCCCCCAATGTCTTCCCCATCGAGGTCGCCAAGATGTTGGCAGGCTCCCCGTCGACCAGGCTATCGGTGTTGTCGCAGTCACGCTGCACGGCGCCCAGGGCCTTAAGAATCCCGACAAGTTTTCCGGCTCCGTCGACCCCTACACCGTCATCACCCTCAACCGCCGTACGCCCCTCGCCCAGACCAAGGTTATCCGCGACACCACCAGCCCGCGCTGGAACGAGACCCACTACATCATTGTCACCTCGTTCAACGATTCGCTTGATCTTATTGTCTACGACTTCAACGACTTCCGCAAGGACAAGGAGCTGGGCGTGGCCTCGTTCGCGCTCGAGAACGTCGAGGAGGTCAACGAGGCCGAGAACGAGACGCTCGAGGTTACCTCTGACGGCAAGGCCCACGGCCAGGTGTCGTGCGACATTCGCTTCTTCCCTGTCATGACCGAGAAGAAGATGCCCGACGGCACGGTCGAGCCCGCCCCGCCCTCCAACACTGGTATTCTGCGCTTCACGGTCGAGCAGGCCAAGGATCTGGACGGCACCAAGAGCCTGGTGGGCATGCTCAACCCGTACGCGGCCATGTTGCTCAACGGCAAGGAGGTGCACACAACGAAGAAGCTGAAGCGCACCAATAACCCCATTTGGGACAACGGCTCTAAGGAGATTCTCATCACGGACCGCGCCAAGGCAAAGCTTGGTGTTGTTGTCAAGGATGAGCGCGATATTGCCGGCGACCAGATCATCGGCAACTACCAGATCAAGCTCGATGATATGCTCGAGTTCATGGAGAAGGGCCAGGACTGGTACAACCTGGCCGGCGCCAAGACGGGCCGCGTCAAGATGCAGGCCCAGTGGAAGCCCGTGGCCCTGTCTGGCGTCATTGCCGGCACGGGCGGCTACCAGAAGCCCATTGGTGTCATGCGCGTCCACTTTATCAAGGCCTCGGCGCTCCGCAACTTTGAGACGGTTGGCAAGTCTGACCCATACGCCCGTGTTCTGCTGTCCGGTATCGAAAAGGCCCGCACGGTCACGTTCAAGAACAACCTCAACCCCGACTGGGACGAGGTTCTGTACGTCCCCGTCCACAGCACCCGCGAGCGTCTTCAGCTCGAGGTCATGGATGCCGAGACAATGGGCCGCGACCGCAGTCTGGGTCTCATCGAAATCTTTGCTGGCGACTTTATCTTTGAGCACGAGGACGGCTCTTACCTCGTCAACGACAAGAAGACTCTGCGTGAGGAGGGCCTCAAGCTCCACGGCAAGGGCATGGCCAAGGGTGTGCTGTCGTACACCGTGTCGTTCTTCCCTTGCCTCAACGTCGCCGACCCCGACGAGGAGGAGCGCGAGAAGGAGAAGGAGGCCGCCAAGGAAGCGGTTGCAAACGGCAAGCCCGCCACGAACGGCGATGCTTCCGTCCCCACGTCGCCCACGAGCGCCACGTCCCCGACCAGCCCGACTTCGCCCACCAGCCCGACCGTCCCAAGAGCCCGACCTCCGCGACCCCTGGAAGCCCGACCACTTCCCAGCCTGAGAGCGAGGCGCTCGCTAAAGCGGACGAGCCCAAGGGCCCTCCCAAGATCCAACTGACGCCAGAGGAGCTCCTCAAGTACGAGTGCGGCCTCGTCATCTTCAAGCTCATGGAGGCCGAGATGCCGCGCCCCGACACCCAGCTCGAGGTCTTTGTCGACGACATGGCCTTCCCTTCCTATGTTTCCTCGAGCGCACGCTCCCGCTCCTTTACGTTTGACGAGATGGGTGACTGCTTCATCCGTGAGCTTGACTTTTCGCGTCTTACGCTCAAGATCCGCGAACGCGGCGGTGATAAGAAGGACGATGAGAAGGACCGCACTCTCGGTCGCCTGACTGGCAACACCCTCGACACCCTGAAGCAGTGCCTGGTAAGTTTTATTTTGTTTTATTTTTTTTCCACGTCCCTACTTATAGGTTTGTTTCCTCGTCTATGGATGCCCTGACTAACATCAACAGAACAACCCCACGACGCTGAAGCTCAAGGATGAAGAGGGCAAAGTGAGCTCGGTTAAAGTCAGTCTCAAGTACATTCCGGTGCAGATGGTGCTTGACCCCAAGGAGAGCATGAACAATATGGGCCACCTGCGTGTGGATGTCCTCGACGCCGAGAACCTGCCTGCTGCCGACTCGAACGGCAAGAGCGACCCGTACTGCAAGTTCGAACTCAATGACGCCGAGGTCTTCAAGTCCAAGGTGATCAAGAAGACGCTCAGCCCGACCTGGAACGAGTTCTTTGAGATCCCCGTCCCGTCCCGTATTGGCGCCAACTTTAACGTCAAGGTCTACGACTACGATTTCGCCGACAAGCCCGACTTCCTCGGCGGTGGTCTCATCCCGCTCGACCAGCTGGAGCCGTTCCGCGCTTCCGAGGTCCGCGTGCCCCTCGATGGCAAGTCCGGGTCTGTACGCCTCCGTCTTCTGTTCCGTCCCGACTATGTCACCCGCCAGAGACAGGGAACATCGACGTTCGCCGCCCCGACAAGAATCGTCACTGGCGTCGCCGGCGCCCCTATCAAGGGCGGTGCGGCCGTTGTCGGCGTGGTGGGCCACGGTGTTGGCAAGGGCGCGTCGTTTTTGCGCCGCGGCTTCCGTGGCAGCAAGAAGGACAGTGACGGCATTGCCACGTCTACTCACGGCAGCGCGACCGATCTCACTCTTGCGGCTGCCCCGGCACAGCCATTACGACGAATGGCGACTCTGCTGTGCCCAACGTGTTGGTGAACCGGGCTCCGGGCCTGGGTGGTGGTGATGTGGCTGCTGCTAGCAATGACGAGCCTGCTCTGGACGCTCCTCCCGGTCCGGCGCTGGCGGCGTCGCGCAGCCTGGGCCACAACCGCTCGACGAGCGGCGCTGCATCCATCTACAGCGTGATGCCCGGCTCGCCCGGTGCCGGCACGGCAGTCTTCACCATCGTGTCGGCGTCCGACTACCCGCCGTCGTCGGACGTGTACGTGGTCGTCAACCAGGTGGGCTCCAAGTCCAAGACGATTGGCAAGACCAAGCACCACAAGTCGCACGGTGGTGCGTTCAAGTTTGACGAGTCGTTCAAGTCGACGTGCACGGCAGACACGCAGTTCCAGATCCAGGTGCGTGAGCAGCACCGCTTTGGCAGCGACGACGTGCTGGGTGAGGCGCTGTACGTTGTGGACGACACGGGCTCGGGTGCCGAGAAGGAGGTCAAGGTGGGCGACGGCTCCGTCGTGGTCAAGAGCACGTTTACGCCGCACGAGTCCAACGGCTCCACCGACAGTCCCAAGTCGTTCCGCCGCAGCTTCCTGAGTAAGCGCGAGACCCGGCCGCCGCCGAGCCGCGAGGGCACGCCGGCATGATTTGACTGAGAAGCTGTGGTTTATTTTGGATTAAGTGAAAAGGAGGGCAGGGATCTATGGCGAGGGGACAAGACTGTTTTCTTTTCTCCTGCGTTTGGATTTATCAAGATATCTTTTGTGGTTTTTTTGGCCTTTATCGTGACGATTTCCCTATGTTTCTTTTTTAATTAATTAGTTGGTTCAGTTCGTTTTTAATTTCACACGTTTTACTCTGTCGCTTGGTGCATTTTTATAAAGATGGACTAAGAGAACTAATCCATTTTTCTTTTGAAAATTGATAGAAACAAAAATAATTAAAATTGATTTGCATTGAAACAACGCACAGCAGCACTTCTCATCTGATTTTATCGAGGCTCTAATTTGACTATCTATGCCCAGCATGGACGTATGATGATAAAACACCCCGAAAAGGACTATGGGAGGGACGAGTCTCGAAAGAGATTTGCAAAGCATGACTAAAAAGACAAAGCTTAAAAAAGAAGGGGGTATGGTGAGTGACGTGAACGAGAGGCTGGGCGAGGCAGAGACTACTAATAAATAACGCCAAGAAAAAAAATAAAAATGGACAAAATGGACAAAATCATCGCCAGGGGCTATGCGAGTGTTGCAACAATAAACCGATAGAGAAAGCGAGAAAGGCAAAGAGAGAGAAAGAGGGAATCTAGTAGCCGAAGCTGTCGTGCTGGTGAACGGGGCAGCAGCCCGGGTGCTTAACAAACCAGGCGAGGATGCACCGTTCATGGAAGCGACAGAAGCACTCGAGCCGGGCCATGCCCACGCCGACCTCGAACTCCTCGAGGCAAATCGTGCACTCGGCGTCGTCAACGCAGTCCTTTTCGGTCGCACGGTACGGGAACATGCCGGTCCGCCGTGGGGGGGCGGAGGAGCGCCGGCGGTTGTTGCAAGTGCGGCTGCGGTCGCGGCCTCACCAGGGCTGTTTGGAAGCGAGGTGGAGGGTGCCGGCGCGGACAAGGTGTTGGAGCTGCTCCCGCCCATGTACTGGCTGTGCGTGACGATGCACTCGGTGATGTGGGCCTCGCGCAGGGCCTCGAAGTTGGGCAAGGACCGCCGGGGCAGTTCGCAGCGGCATACGGGGCACTCGTCCTCCTCGGCGATCTGGGGCGCGGGCGCCCGGTGGCTGTGGCTGTGGCTGTGGTGGTGGCGATGGCGGTGGCCAGAGCTGCTGCTGGCGCTGGCGCTGGCGCTGCTGCTGCTTGCTCCAGCGTTGCTGCCGTAGGGCAGCGCGTTTGCCAGCTCGGACTGCGCATATGCTGCCCGCATCGCCATGGTCAAGGCTTGTGGACCCGCAGGGAGCTGCAGGCTGAGACGGTTGTGACGGACTTGTTGAGGCTGGCTGGCAGAAGCGGTCGTGACGACGGGGCTGGACGGTGTAGCGAAAGTACTATTTGCTGGCGTGATGGCAGCGCCGAAGAAGCCTTGGCCCAATGTAGTGGTGGGCGTGTTGAATGCGTTGCTGCTGGAGATGGCCTTTTTTTTGACACAATTATCAGCTGTTTGTCCTGTACGTCTACTGAAGAGACAATGAAACGAAAGTGCCCCCAAGTATAGATGGTCCAGTGAATTGTTACCACCACCCTGCTGTTTGTACTCACCCGGTTGGCACCGTTGTGGGTGCTGCTAAACGACCGTGAATGGTACCGGTTGGAGGGACCTGCAGCAGCAGCAGAAGCAGAAGCAGATGTGGCGGCCGCAGCTATGGCTGCAGATGCAGATGCCGGCGGCGCGGTGTTTGGGTCGGGCACGCACGGGTTGCAGAGCCGGACGCGCTCGCCGCCGCCAAGGCTGCTCACATCGCCAGTGAGGCCGGTCCGCGTGGCCTGCAGCTGGTACGGCTGCGCCCCCGGGGGCTGCACAATGTACGGATAGGGAATTGTGATGCGATGGGGGGAGCAGCTGTTGCAGACGACTCTGCCGCATTTCCTGTCAAGTACTGTCAGCACAGATGTTCCATGACCGGGTGTAGCAACGGAAAAGGGTGATGGGGCCGAAAAGGCTGCTAACTCACCTACAATGGTGCTTCCGAACAAAGATGCTAAATTGCTGGAAGCAGATGGGACAGTAGGTAACCTCCGAGTCCGGCTGCCACCTAGGAAGGACAAACTCCTGCTGCCGTTGGCGTTGCCGCGGCTGTTGAGACTGCGTCTGTGTCTGCGTCTGCGTCTGTGTCTGCGATGGCGGTGACGGCGGTGGCGGCGGGCGCGGTGCAGGCGGTGCGGGGGGCAGCGGGGCGTCCGTTCGAGACATTCGTCGTGCCTCGTTCTGGACCGACGAGCGACGGCTTTGGGGCTGTGACTGCTGTGCACCCGTGCTTGTGCTCCCGCTGCTCGTGGCTGTCCAGCTGGGTGGGCACGGCGGCAGCGGGGGTGATGGTCGACGGTACCGTGCGTTGGGCAGCACATTGGGCAGCAGCTGCTCTGGCTGCTCTGGCTGCTGCTGCCGTTGCTGCCAGTCGGAGGGCATGGGCGGAAGTGGTGGCAGCGGGGCCCGATACCGAGAACCGGATGACCGGCGGCTCATCGTCAGGTCGGCGAGTGTGACGATGGGTTCAGGCATGGGTGTCGGTGTGGAAGCGGGCGGGTTTGTTGTCGAGGCATCTGTCGAGGATGGTGCATCGGGCGAAGCGGAGGCGGAGGGAGTCGCCGAGGTGGCAGGTTCTTGGGGAGCAGCATCAGAAGCGGTGACTGGGGCAGCAACTGAGGCAGCATTCGCTACGTCTGCTTCGCTGGGCTGTTCGGCCGCCATCGCAGGCGCAGAAGCCGTCGTTGCGGTCGCACTGCCGCTGCTGGTGCTTGCCGCATCTGTCGGCTGCGTATTGACGACGTCGTCGGGTGCAATCGGAGTCGGGATGATATCGGCGGTGCTGGTCCCATCGCCCTCACCGTGATGGGACGCCATCTCGGCACATGTGCGGTGGCGGGCTCGCGTGTGGGGATCGTGGAGACGGTCGGGGCGAGTCGACAGACTGGAGAGGCTTGAGACGATGCGAGGTGGGAGTCGAGGCCGATGAAAGCAGAGGAAAGAGATAAGGAAACAAGAAGAAAGAGAAAAAGAAGAAAAAGAAGAAAAAGGCGGAAAATCACACAAATCTCGATTTGGTATCGGAGGATGACACCGAGGAAAGAAAAGGGAGATACGGCGTGTGGCAATGGCGGAAGACGGAAGGGAGCCTCTGGAATTGCGACGGAGGGAGGATGCCTGGTCCGGCTGTTGGCGAGGCTGGTCGGCGTCGACAGGATGTCGAGGAAGGGAGAAGCGTCTGGGATGTTGTGTGCACAGAAGGATGAGGTGATGGGGAAAGAGACGGAAAGGGAAAGAGGGAAGGCTGTATGGAGCACTTACGTTCGTAACGTCCGAATAGGGCATTCATGCGTTGAGAGCAAGAGCGGGAAAGTGGAGCTAGGAGGGGAAAGGCAACGGGAAGGCAGCAAGGCGGCGAGGCGATAAGGCAGGCGAGACTGGCGCCAAACATAAAAATAGGGAAAGCGACAAATGCTACTGGCGGGCAGGAGCCACCGAAACCGCACTACGGCGGGAAGGAGGCAATCGGCACACGACCACGCCCTTCACCACTGAAAAGTGACATAATACGGTGCACCGCAGTTACCTGCTGTTACTCATCTGCGGCCGGCAGGGCTTTTCTGGATTACTGGCGATACGGCGCACAGTAAGGTATCCGACCTTGTATCTTACCGCCGTTGCATCCCTACCTTCAGCCTTGCCACTGCAGACTGCATACGTTGTCATACCAGCTTTGGTCAGAAGCATGCACCGCCAAGATCAGTGGGTTTCGGTGGACCACGCCCTAATAGTAGACTGTCTGAATTTAGCGGTGCCAGCGGAAACGACCGCTATTGGCAGGGTCCATACAGAGTCTCTACAGGGTCTCTACAGGGAGCAAGACGCTACAAGGCAGATATGCAAGCAAGATATATTACAGAGTAAGATTTGTATCTTAGGATAAGAGTGAAGGACATTGTCACATGGAAATAACCAACACTGTAATGTACGTGTCAAGATCATCATCTCACTCGCGAACAACAAAACACAACTTGGGTAGAACACATGCTGTCGCCACTCTTACAGCGAAAAGGCCTTGCTGCCTTGGATCAGCGGAGGGTTCTGCCGGATCGTCAGAATCGACCAGGTCGGCGCGTACTTCCACGCCTCGTCCACGCCGGCGCAGTTCCGGGCGTGTTGGCATCGCTCCAGCGGCAGATGACCTGGCCTGTCAGCGCGTCGTCGTCATCGCCGCCTCCACCCTCTGGCCACTCCACGTCACGATCCACGGCGTCTCCCAGTCTCGCCGCCAGAGCGTAAAGTCGCCAAACTCCCAGTTGCCGTCGTTGGGCGCCGGATGCGCATCAAAGTCGAACCGTGTGTCCACGCCCGAGCCGGGCCCGCCGCCAGCATTACACACTGTAATGCTCTTGACCGGCTGGTCGAACCGCAGCGCACATGTCTTGGTGTTGACGGCCGTGATCCCAAACGTAGCTGCGAGCTTATTGTTGCCGTTGCCGCCACCGGCACCGCGCGTCGCGTTGACCGAGATCAGACCCTCGTAGTCCCCCTTGGCAAACGGCACGTTCAAGTCGCCGGCCACGCGCGGCTCCAGGCCGTGCCGTCAAAGCTGCAGTCAATAAGCCCGCTCTGCCGGCCGCTGCTGTCCGTGCAGGTCCACGGCCGGTTCTTGGTCGAGGGCAGTTCCGCCAGGACCTTGTCAATGTAGCCCTTGTAGCCCGTCAGGGTCACCGACGTATTGCCGTGGTCGACCGAGATTGTCTGCCGGATCGTAAACTTAAAGGGACTTGTCGCAGAAAACGGGAACGTGGCCAAGCTGTAGACGATTGTGCCGACGAATGCAACAATGAGCAGGTGCGGGATGTGGCGTGTCACGCGGTGGAAAAGGGCGTCAGCGGCGCCAGTGTCAGGACCGAAAATGCTGCCACGAGCACGTACGGCATCAGGAGGTCGGAACCGTCGGTGCCCGTCTGCTGCACGGCCGCGCCGAGCGCCAGCATCAGCTGACCCGTCATGATGATGTTGAACGGGCCAAGGATCAAGAACTGCAAGAACCATGTCCAGGACGGCAGACTCTTGGACCAGTCCTGCTCAAAGCCAAACGGCGCTGCCTCGCCCCATCGGCTGGCGTTTCTGTGATGCCAAGGCTGCCCGTGCCTGTCTGCGCTCGTCTAGCAGCGTGGACAGAGACCGCCGATAACCCGTGGCAAATGTCGTCGGCCGGCTATTGCGGAGACCGCCGCCGATGAGCGGGCTCGATTCAGTCGGCTCCTCGTCGTTGGTGGTCGGCTCGCCGTTGGACACGCCTTCGCCAGGGCTGGGAGAAATCAGAACCGCGCTCTCATCGGCCTCCTCGGCATCAGCAAGACCGCTGTTATAGCTTTCGAGCTCCTCAATATAGGCACGCTTGGTCTTGAGGCCAAACTGCTCCAGCAGCGAGATAAGCAGGGCCACAAAGATGCTCGTTGTCATGAAGACAATGACGTAGCCGGACGCGATATGGCTGCGGTCTTCCAGCACGGTGGCGCCCACAAGGAGCACCCAGAAGATGCCAAATAGCCAGAAGAGGGAATACGCCCGGTGGAATGCCGAGGGGCGCACGAAATCCGCAACACGCATCACGGCCCAGAACACGAAAAAGAAGATTGTCACCATGAGAGTGACCTTTTGACGAACACGTTAGTTTTGGAGTGTACAGAGGACATTGGGGGCGGGAGGGGGAAGGGGGGAGAGAACACAAAAACAGCGCAAACTTACACAGCGTAGAGGTTGCTGTAGATGGCAAACGGCTGCAGCTTGCATACGAGGAGCGCAGTTCCGTAGACGGCCGAGCCTGCCACAAGCAGTGCCGCTGGGAACCGCAAGAGGCCCTTGCGCCCACCGACAGCCACCCACCTGGAGTCGTCATCGTCGGCGCGGTCCGGCAGCGCAATGGACGCACGGAAAAGGTAGTCTTATCGAGCTTGTAGAGCAGGAACAAAACCAATGCAACAAGGCAGCGGCGTCACAATCAGAATCGTCAGCGACAGGCAAAGAGGCCGCGCAGCGCAAAGAGTACGAGGCTGTCGCCAAACAGGTCGAACCACACGGCGTCCGTCGCTCTCTGGTCGACGGCATCGCCCGCGGCGCCCGAAAGACTGATCGCCGAGGCCAGCGCACCCGACAACATGTGCCAGACGCTGCCCTTGGACGTGTGGCGGCGGTCGTCCTGCTGCGTGTGGTAGCGCACGCGCGGCTTCATAAACGCAATGTCGAGGCCGCGGTAGCCCAGCGCGTTGACCCACACGCGGTAATCCGTCTCGCTGCGGATCAAGTTGAACTTGAAGCCGTCGCTAGAAATAACCGTGCCTGCCGGGTGCCGTGCGTGGCGGTAAGCCTCCATCACCTCGAGGTCCGTCGACCGGAAGAGCACGGCACGACGCGCCGGCGCCGGCGCCTCGAGGTTCAACAAACGTGCCAATGTACGGCACCAGCGGGCTGTTGGCAAAAGCAGTGGCGCCCAGCAAGAACTCCTCTTCGGCGTTGTTGAGCAGGACGAGGATGCCGCGTTCGGGCTGGTTGCCGGGCGTGCTTAAAGTAGCGGATGATCTGCAGGCCCGACACGACACCGACGCCGTCGTCCGTGGCGCCAAAGCTCGACGAGACCGAGTCAAAGTGTGCATTGACAAGGACCAGCTGCTTCTGCATCGCCAGCGCCGGGGGCGCGTCAGCCGCTGCCCGCCACCAGTCACCGGCCTCGTCGCGCGTGCCGCGGATGTAGACGTAAATGTTGGTGCCCTCAAAGTACAGGCCGGCGCGCCGTCCCTTGGCATAGCTCGTGGTAATTGAGATGTTGGCCAGCAGGTCGTCAAAGACGACAGCGTCCGTGTCTTTGGCGCCTGCTGTCTCTGGGATCGACAGCGTCTCGCCAACGCGATCTGCCTGCGTCTTCCCAGGACGCGCCGTTGCCATCGAGAATCGCGTGGATGCGGCCCAGCAGAAACGCCCGCACGTCGTCGTTGGCGTGGCTGTTGGCCGGGTGGAAATGCCGCGTCAGGTTGCCGAGGTCAGCCCAAGCCTCGTCGATGCTGATGCCATGCGGCAGAGCCTTTTCTGAGGGCACTTTGGGCACAGTCTCCTGGATGTGGACAATGGGAATGCTCAGTGCCAGGTAGACCACGGCCACCCAGAAGGTGACCTGGAACGGGCGAAAGGCAAACGGGTTGGGAACCGCCATGACAGAGGGCAGTAAGGGTAAGGCGAAAAAGAAAGAAGACAAGGAAAATATACAAAATAAAATAAAAGAAGACGAGGCAAAGGGCAAGGCTGGTGTGCCGTATAGTTCAGGAGGATGCCGTCATCCGGGACGATGTCGCAACCGGACAAAAAAAGCGAGAGACCTGCGATCTACGCCGTGCTCTGTGTTCCGGTAAAGGGTCGATTGAGGGCGTCAACGAGGGGAATCGAGGCGCGAATGATTGAAAGGAGGGAGAGGGGAAGGAAGAGAGAGAAGAGGCGAGGCGAGACGAGGCTAGGCAGGAGCTCTATGGGCTTATGGAAGGGAATACGAGTATTCGTCCCAGTCAGCTGCACTCACGCGAGAAGGAACGACCGAGCTCAGTGGGGAGCTTGGCGGGCAGGCGTTTCCCATCCACTGGGAAGGTGCACCTGTCCCAAGCTTCCTTCTCCATTCGGCGCGCTAAACCACCGATCTCCCCGCCTTGCCATGGAATGAGATTGTAACAAGTATCTTACATTAATACTCATTTACATGCTACAAGTACACTCTCACAGCCTTGAAAACAGCTGATATACACTGCATTCATCATCTCACAAACATGCTGCATTTTTTATCTCTTTTTTTTATTTTCTTTATGTTTTCTGGTTTATCTTGGACTCTTACTTATTTTTTATCTCTTTTTTCAAGTAGTACAGGTTAGTATAACTAGGGGGTTTAAGTAGCGACGATAAGACATCCTTAGACCTGGTTGTGTTTTGACAACGGAAGCAATCTCTGGTTAGAAGAAGGCAAAGGAAGAAAGGACAGCATCTTCTCAAGTGCAAAGCAAAAGAAAACATCAAGCACGTCCGCAGGTAAATATCGGTTAGTGAAGCGCAAAAACACGACACTCGGTTGTCGCCCTGTCTCGTTCCGAAAAAAATAGAACAAAAATAAAACAAAGTCAGTCCATACTGTTGATTCGACTTTGCCTTTTCACTCTTTGCATCTGCCACAGCCAGCCGTTGATATCGATCGAGAGCCGACTGTCGGATTTCTGTGTTGGACACTGAGCGCCGAGTGCTGTGGGTGATCAGGTTAAGCGTTAGGCAAAACTTGGGGTCATCTAACGCTCCAGGGGAGGAGGCGAGCGGCGGCTGGTCGCTAGGTGGTGGCGCGGAAGGCGCAATCACCCGGCGGAGGCGGCGGCGGGGCCGAGCCTGAGTACTGCTGGATAAGAGCGTTAAGCCAGAAGCAATGCCCGGCGGCGCACCGAGACCAGCACCGCCCGGAGGCGGCGGAGGCAGGCCGAGGAAGCACCACCCGATGCCCGGAGGCGCACCGTAGCCGGGGTTAGCCCGGGAACGACGGCGGCTGGGTGGAGGCGGGATAGACTTGCGCGCCCGGCGCCTTTTTGGGTGCCACGGGCATACCCGGCGGCGCAGGTGGGGTTAACCACCGCCGAGGGGCGCCCCGTAACCACCCGACGCGCCGTTTGCCGTTTTAGTAATCACTCCACCTTTGCTGTAGCTACCAACCCCCCGTTGTAGCTGTCGTTTGTTACGATGGACTGTTGCGTGGTCGCGGGCCCAGGGGGCAGGGCCTACGCAGACGGGCCACCCGGGGAGCACCCGCTCGCGAGGACCCCGTCGTTATCACGGTCGTTAGTTAGCACGCTCTGCCAGCCAAAGGCGCAGGTCCGCTACTGTCGGGCCGCGCTGCCACGGTCTCGGGCTCTCCACCACCCAGGCGCCACCCGGACCAGAAGGCCCGACGTTGACCGCCGAGGGCCGGCCTCGATGCGCAGGGGCGGCGCCGGGGCCCACCACCCAGCTCTTGGCATGAGTTGCTGAAAGATGTTATAGTGGGCTGTGGATGTCACAAACTTTAGGAAGATTTAGGGAAAAGAAGGGGTGTTTGACATACCTCGTACTCCGAATCCACCGCATGCGCCGCTGCCAGAGGGCCCAAGACGGCCAGCGAGTTGCGCGGGACCAGGGCCGTCGATTGCGCCAGCTAGCACCTCTCTGCCGGTCCGGCACAGTCGCGCGCGCATGCTTGTCCTGCAGTGCCACAGACACGGCATACATGATTTATGAGCCCATGAGTTTTGCTTCTCAGGACAGTCGTACTATGCGGTGGCCGATCTGACCAGCAGTTCGGCACGCCTGGTCTCATCTCGCCGCAGGGTACCATTGAGGGTACGCCAGCTCACGCAGCTGCGTTGGCTTACAGCTCGTTCTGGGCCTGGGCGGATCGAGCAGCGGTTGCGATTGACGTTGTGGATTCAGGGCTTTGCCTTTTCAACTTCTTCCTCCCTGTGATCGGGCCGCATGATCCATAGGGGAGGGGTCTTTTCCGTGGTTGCTAGAGTGAGCAGCATCAGAGCGGGCCCTACGTGGCGGAGGAATGTTTTAGAAATAGCTCAACAAGTGAATAGTGGGAAGGGGTGAAGAACGGGAGGGGGAAAAACATACCTTTGCCCCTTCTTTAGAGCGAGCAGCCCTTGCACGAATGGCAATCTTGGACCAGACTCTGCTTCCATCTTCTTCAGGGTGTTGCTCTGGGTCCAATGAGTAACCCAACTTAAAATAGGAAGGAAAAGAGCTACGTGTTAGTATCAAATTAATAGGTTCTCGAGCGTTTCTTTGCTTCTTTTGGTTAGGAGTTAGAGGGGGTCAGAAGGGGGTGGGGTTAGAGAGGGAAAGGGGCAGTGGCGTCGCAGATAAATTTTTTCAAGTTAGGTTCAGTTTCCCACGCGTTGGCTCAAGAAAGGTCTGCATTAGGCGCAGATATTCGTTTTTTGGGCCGCTGGTTAGTCGTTGCCTTAGAAGAAAAGCCCGACTTCCAAAGCAACAGGGCAAAGGGGCGTAAAGAGGGCGGGCGAAGGAGAGAGAAGAGAAGGACAAAGTGAAGTGAAACGGATAGGGGAAGGAGAAGAAAACGGGGAAAGCAGTTAGAATGTTTTTTCGAAGGGTTTAAGCAACCGATACTAAAGTTAATCTTTCCGGGTGAAAGTCATTGACCGGCACATAGATCCTTTCTCCTGGGTTTAGTACGGCCCGGCGGTAGTCTGGCGGGGCGGATGGGTAGTTTGGGAAAATGTCTTGAATGGCCCTTTCTTCAGACCAGCTTGTGGCGCGTCCTCCTCGAGGGCTATCTTTCCTGTAGCGGTACTCGCGCGTGGCATTCGATACGCCGGCCGTGGTTAGTCGTACTGCGGCGCGGGCCGACGGGCGAACGGTCGCCGTCAGCCGGCACCACGTCAAATCAATTCTTGAGCTTCTGTGCCGTGAATCATCCTCGATGGCGCAGATGCAGCGTGTATCGCCTCGAGCTGCTCGCTCGTCATGTTGGCCAGAATCGCCGTAGGCAGGCCCATCAGAACGGTCAGCCATTGTTGTCCGACGCGTCACCCCAGCGGTTGCGCCTTTCTTGCGCTGGCGGGGACCGCTCGGGTCAGACAACCAGCAGAGAGCCGCGTGGCTCGGGGCTGCGGGCCGGCGCTTCAAAATGCGCCGATCGCGATCCCGGACGGCCATCGTAGGCCACCAAGCGCGTCGGGCCATTCAGCCTCCACCTGCGGTTTGCGGTCGCTGCTGGTTAGTCGTTTACGAGTTACGCTAATTCGCCCGCCGGTCACCGCGGTCAAACCGTTGTCGCTGCGCGCCTTGTGCTGTTGGTCGTAGTGCGGCCGCCGCCGGCCCAGCCGCCCGGGCTTGCTGGGCTCATCGCCACCAAAGCGACGAACTTTGCCCAGCGGGATGTTTGTCTTCGAGCCCCGCTGATGCCCCTGGTTCTCTCTCCAAGACAATCCCTGGCGGTTGTGACGGTGACGGTCGATGAGATAAATCGAGGATATGGGATATGCGTAGATGAAGAAAACAAGTTACTAGCCGACGCGTTTGTTGAGTTTGTTGCGTGGTGATGGGAGAGAAGAAGGGGATAAACGAAACAGATTAATTCTGGGGCAAAAAAAAAATAAATGAAAAAAAACAAAAAGAGTTTCCGGGTTTGAAGGGGGGGCAAAAGTTTGCCTAGTGCTCGGCCTTCGAGCGGCGAATATAATTGGTTGGCTGTGATCGTATGGGTCTTCCACGTGGATGCAACTCTTCACACCGAAATGTACAAATACTTTTTGTATTCAGTGGGGCAAGGCAGAAGTTTTCCTACTGTAGAATTATTACTGGCACTGCTTCATTCAGTCTTCCTCATATTAGACCAGCGTGTCAACCTAGAGGTCTCCTCAGTAAAGCACATAGGAATTTGAGGCTGCGACTGTACTTCCTTGGCTGCCATACATCCTATTGCTCGATACATAAATGTCTCACTTTTATTTACAGTGCTGACCCGAAGCTCACGGCATTTGTCATTACGGAGTAGTAGATGACTTGCATTTTTGACTCGACCAACTTCATGCTGCTATTCAAGAACATGACGTAAAATAAGTTCACCGACTACTTCTTCAGCTTCTGGGGTCGTCGGCCATGCCCTTCTGGACCCAAGCACGACGGCAGCGGCGCGCTTCGCGAGATCCTCCTCGCTGACAGGGTCGAGAGCCGAGTGGCGCGAAGGCACATGGCGGCCCTTTTCGATGGCGGGGCGGGCGAGGACCTTGTCGAACCAGGCCTTGAGGTGGGGGGTGTCGTCGAGGCTCAAGACGGCCCAGCCTGTGGAAGAAGAAGAAGAGACGGGTTAGCAGCGAAGGGAAATGAGTGGCCGGCGGTGTCCTGGAACCCCGACCCCTGGAACTTACTGTGCGAAGCGATCCACGGCCAGCAGGAGATATCGGCAATGGTCAGACGGTCGCCGACGAGGTAGCCGGACGTGGACTTGGCCAGTGGTCATCGAGAACGTGGTAGAGACGGCGGGACTCGTTGCGTAGCTGGTGGTGTTTAGTGGAGAGGATCAAAGACAGACGTCAAAAAGCATACAAGGCCGGGAGGCACATACCGGTTCACGCCATATTCAATTCTCTCGGGAGCGGTAGCCTGCCATTGAGTTAGCAAAGCGTGCATACGATTCTTCTCCATTGCCCTTGCTGCCTTTGCTCTGGAAACAGTCCACCAGACTTCAAAACGTACGCAAAAGTGGTTGGCTTGGCCCTGCTGGGGCCGAGACGCGCCCATCTGGAAAAAGAGCTGCGCCTGTCAGCATGGACAAGATGAAGACGACAAGATGGCATTGCGCATTGCATCCGTGCTACGCCGTACCCAGTTTGTTGACTTCATAGTACTCGCGCGAGCCAAAGGGATACGACAGCTTTGTGCTCCTTGTTCGTAGCGGTCCGCCAGGTAGAGCAGGATCGAGCCGCTCTCAAAAAGGCGGATGGGCTTGCCGTCCGTGTGCGTGGTCCGTCAGCCCGGGGATGCGGGCCGTTGGGGTTGATCGTCGAGAAACCAGGGCTCCTTTTGCACGTTTCTTGCTGGATATCAATGGGCCGTGACCTTGTACTGCAGACCAAGCTCCTCGAGGAACAGCGAGATCTTGATGCCGTTGGGCGTCTGCGCCGTGTAGAGGTGGATGTCGGTGGGGATGGCCATCGCGCTGCTGCTTTGGATATACGTCCGGGTCCGTGGCTTGGCTGGTCGCTTGCTCTGCGTCTGTGCGGCCTGTGGCTCTTTTGATGCTGTTTGCTTTTGTTCTGGCGGATGCAATGGAGCTGCGAGATGTGATGCAATCTGCTGGAGTCTGTCCGTCATGGGGTCGATTGGACTGCTGTCCCTTATATACTTGTAAGGGATGAGAGCAGGAAAAAGGGAGGGGGAAGAGTTGGGGCACAAGGCCTCTCAGCTCCCAGCTTTTTCTGTAGCGGTATTTGCTTCTTTCTACTGCTTCGTGCAGTCGGAATCGTGAGCTGCGCGGCGGCTTAGAAATCACAGTGTGCGAGTGTGGGCAAGACACGGGTGGGCAACTTTCGGCGCGGGGAAGGTGCTACCCAACAATTTACGGCGATAAATCCGCGATTCCAAACTGCGGCGAGGAAGCCGTGCTGGGCTGGGAAGCTTCTTGCGTGATTGTTGGGGCAGGTGCGGTGTCGCTCGGCGGTTTGGCCCAGCTTTCCTGATTAGGAAACCAGCCCAAGACGGGGGTTATTGGGGGAAGGCACAAAGTGCCAGTCGCGCTAAGTCCAGAGATCCGTTCAACGTAAAACGTCGAGGCAACTGCTTGTACTCAGTAATACTTCGTAGTTGTGTTCCTGCACGTTGGACACGAAAGCGGAGCCGCTGTGGGGCGAATCTCTTCTTTGAAGCTTTTTGATATGTCGCTTGTTCAACGGAATAACTCCCGTATTCAACACAAGTGCTATCTTGAGCAACTTATTCCGAGAGTCGGTATCTTGGCTATGCCTATTCATAATCAGTCATATTCGTCTGCTCTACATTCTACATACTGAGAAGATGGGGTAAAAGAAGCGAGGAAATAAGAAACACAAAATGCAGACAATCGTAGATGTAATACATGATGTTGCGCCACCTGGCACTGACAGTCCGCGCCGTTCTTTCCCAGCGTACATAACCGGCAATTAAATAAAGAAAGAGAAGAGAAAGGGGTGGTTCAAACGCCGAGATTCCTAAGCCGGACAGAAATCAAAAGCAAACAAACACAAAGGGGTGGGGTCGGTGTCGAGAACGGAGAGAGGTTGGAGGTGAAGAAGGTCGGATGAGGCAGAATCCCATCCTGGACATTTTAGCGGCGGTAGCCCGAGTTGCGCTGTTGCCGCTGCTTTCTCTTCTCCTCGGCATACGCAAAAAGTCCGTCGACTCCGAGACAACGCTGCACTGCCTCGTATGTGCTCGGCGCTGAAATGCGGGGATGATGTGGCGGTACGACTTGGTGCCCAGGTCAGTCTCCGTCTGGCCAGCATCTGAATAGGCGCCCGGGCCATGCGACCGGCCATCATCATCGGCTCGGGAGCTCTCGGCCTCCTCAATCTGGCGCAGCGGTGTGCTGGCGTCCTCACCGGTACTGCCAGCTAAAGTCGCGACGCCCACCCGACGAGGCAGGCCGCAATTCGAGTACGAGTGCGACGCCCGGCCGCGGTCCTGCAGACGACGGGCCTCTGAACGAGCCTCGGAACGGGCGCGCTCCTGCTCGCGCGCGGCATTGCGGTCGGCTGTGCTGTACACCTTGCGGATGCCACCCTTGCTGCTCTTCTTGGGCGTGTTGGTCGGCGTGTGTTCGCGGTTCGACATGAGCTCAGACGTTACGGTGCTCTCGTTTCCGACAGACGAGTGGCTCGGGTTGGAGCCGTCCCCAGGTCGACGAGTCGCTGGCCTTGTTGATACCGCCGACACGGGCTGCCTTTCATGGCGGTTAGTCGCGCAGGTGGGCTTGGGCATTGGCCTCGGCATCTCGTCGACCAGAATGCCGTCTTCATTGATCTTGCGGCTGGACCGCGACTTGCCGTCCTTCGTCTTGCGGAGCTTCTGTTCCAACTTTTCTTCGCGGCGGCGTTCCTTTTCGCGGTCACGCTGCTCACGCTTCTTGCGGCGCTTCTCGCGGCCCAAGAAGTCGCTGACGCCGCCCGTGATGCCAGTCATATCCGTCGAGCCAGAGACGCCCGAAACACCCGTAATCACCGTCCGTGTGTCTTCCGTCGAGTTATCGTCTACATCCTTGTAGATACTGCCACCACCGAGGTTGGTGCTGGGTGTGGCGTTGGACAAGATTGTGCCGTTGGGGCCGCGGCGCCGGAGCACTGTGGTCTTGTAGTCGTCCCAGTCGTTGTTGCCAAAGTGGAAGCCGCCGTTCTTGGCCCAGAAGAAAAACCAGATCATGGTCACGCATATCGCGGCGCCGATAATGCCGAACAAGACAAAGATGCCGGTGTTGTTGATTGACGTGGGGGGCGTCACGCCCGTGTGCGGGTCTGCCGTCGTCGTCGCCGGATCGCGGGCCAAGAGAATGGCCCGGGCGGCCAGCGGGCCTTGGTCGAACACCCTGGTCGGACTGTCCGCATTCCGCGCGACAGCCTCGACACCAGATGGTGGAGGAGGGTGGGAGCCATGGTGGGCGGCGTGTCAAGTCGCTGAAATGTGCTGTTAAAAGGGCTCGATCTTTTGTCGTTTAATTGAAGCAAATGCCAGTCGAATATCGAAAGTCGGGGTGGAATGGAGGCGGCCACGAGCAGCAAAACCGTTGCAGGCTTTCTAGCCTGTGGCGGATTTTGAGAGAGCAAAAAAACGTCGAATGCGAAGGTAGAAAATGAGTCGTGACGCAATTTGCAAAAGAAAGTATGGACTTGTCGATGAAGAGGGCGAGAAAAGGAAGACTTTCGTCAAAATGAGGCACAGGAGAGGGAGGGAAGGAGAGGTCAGTTGACAGAGAGAAGGTGGCAGTGAAAGCAGGCTGGAAAGTGCAACTCGTTCCCCCAGAAACCGGAAGGCAAGGTTGGGCGGTGCTGGGAGGGAGGCAGGAGCGAGGGGCGGCGATAGGATCCTGCTCTTAGCGAAAGTGGCAGGCGCCAACGACTCTTACGCTGTCCTTCCAAATCGAGTAACTTGACGCTTCGACGAGGCCTCAATTTGCAGCACATGTAATGTAATACATGTGCTCCACGTTGCCTACGCAAATCTCATGCAAACCGAAATGCAAAGCCAATGGACGGCATGTGCATGAATAGTCTGGCAACTTTCGGAAACCTGTGATCCTGACAGTAAATAGGTGGTCGCCCAGCAACGGCCCCTCTTACACCAATAACGAGACCCACTTTTTATGACCGCCACACTGGATCTATTCCAGCCACAACGGCATCAACAGGACTGTTCCTTCCCATTTAAGACGGCGCTGGTGGCCCTCCTGGCATGCTGCCAGCCGTGCCTCTTCCGCATCGCGCATATCGACACTTTGAAGACACAGCGCAATTGGACGAGAGCCCTGGCACGTTCCTAAGCGCCGTCTTGCACAGCGCCCTTGTTTCTCCTCTGCCCGGCATCGCCCCTATTTGCTCTCCTTCCGCTGACGTTTCAACCTCCGTGTCAACTGCGGAGACGAGCAAGAAAAGCTGGTGTTTTGGCCCTGAGAGACGAGGATATGTAATAAAAAAAGGAGGGAAAAAAAGGAAAAAAGGAAAACATTGCGAACAAAGCCAGTGGCAGCTCAGCTCAATGTAGGCGGCACACTCTGGACTTTGCTGCGTGAATACTGGCCATACAACCCAAAGCATTCCTCGACAGTGACCCCTTGCAGGCCTCGCTTGGATCACGGCCAGGCCAGGAACGCGAGAGCCCTGGACAGTATTACCGTTCTGGACTGTGATTGCTCAATTGTCTTGCCTCTTGACCGTTTTTCACCCATTGACCCAGGGAGGGTGTGGCATTAGCTTTTTTTATCTTAAGTACGGAGTAATGATACATAATATACTCCGTAATTGACGCCAGGAACAGACAACGGGGGGAAGAGAATGTGTGTCTCACAACACGACCCTCAGGCTATCAAGATAGGAGGCGACAAGGCACAGAGGCCGCTTCTATCACATTACTCGTATGCATACAGACGACGGTCTCGCATAGAGCTACTTCACGGCGGGATTGTGTGCTTCAGCAAGCGCTGGGGATAGGGCGCACTTTGACCGGAATGAAGCCACTGGACGTCTGTGATGGGTCAGGCAGCTAGGCTGTGCATAACCTGAGGGCTATGCAAAGCACTTGGGGCTTTGTCTAGTAAGATATATTAAGAATTAAAGCTGCTTGTCTTCTTCCAAACAACATAAATAAACAAATGCGCGGAACGCGGAACATCAGGATATAGGGTCAGAGTTTAGATAGCCATGCTCAGCTTTTATCTCGTTTGCAGTCTTCCCCGGACTTATTGGGGAAACTCTCAAGCGGGAAAACAGGCCAGAGAAAAGATGGTAGAAGATGGTAGCGTCATAATAAGAGTGGATGTATTCTTACTCCGTACTTCACGGAGTACTCTCCGTACGAAGCAGATATAAGATGCCAG
Source organism: Sporothrix curviconia (assembly GCA_016097085.2). Lineage (NCBI taxonomy): Eukaryota > Fungi > Ascomycota > Sordariomycetes > Ophiostomatales > Ophiostomataceae > Sporothrix > Sporothrix curviconia. The sequence continues at coordinate 25,485 of JADMNF010000275.1, forward strand.
CATCTTTGCTATTGATATGCGAGCTATTACCACCCTGCACAAACACACACACACGGTCAGGGATCGACGTGAAGGACAGTTCGCGGTCAATGCCGTGTCGAGTGATGCGAGCCACCGTCCCCCCTTTCCTTAACGCTGTGGCCCCCCTTATTATGTTTGTTCCTCTCAGTTCCTTTTTTCCTCCAAAGGACCGGCCCAACCAGCCGAACAGGGATGGGATCCTCATTCTGCTCTGTTCCATTGTTCCATGGAAGGCATAGAAAGACAAGGAAACCATGCCAGGGCCTGAGCCTGTCGTCTGTGTTAGCTGGTAAAGGAAGAGAAACAGATTTTGCTGTTCTGCATGATAGTACCGAAGGGACGCGCAATTATGCGTACTTCCGGTACGGGGCACTTTAATTTCCTTTCTGGGACTGAACGCTGATAAACTCATATAAAATAAAAAGGGAAACATTTCACAAAAGTTAAATCGGGACATATGTTTTTGGAGGATGCGTAAAAAAGTGTATTGTTCAAAGTGGAGTGTCAAAATGGCCGTGTAGAAATAACGGACCTTCAATGTGAAGAGTGACTTAGATAGCAAATGCAGTCTTCATACTCGTCTCGTGGGCCAAAAAAAAACTTCAAATTAGAAGAAACTGTGTGCAAGAACAAACTGTGTCAAGGCTATGCTAGGCTTTTGCGAAAGAGAAAAAAAGAAAAGAGGGTATCCAAACTTTTTAAATCCTGCACTAAAGCCGCCAGAGACGCTACAAATAACGCAAGCATGGGAAAGTGCTGGGCAAGTGCCGTGATTATCAACAGAGGACCAAATTGTGGCAAAATTAAGAAATATGAATCAAAGAGATCAGAGACAAGCAGACAAGCAGACAAGCAGACAAGTAGACAGAAACAATACTCGTGGAATCATAAAAAATGAGAATAGAAAAAAGAACTCAGACTGCGTCCCCAGGACGATAGCCTCTGGTGGTGTAGCGAGAAGTGAGGAGGAAGCAAGGCAAAACATTAGAAAGAAACAATAACGCTCGCTGGCTAACTCTCGCTGAAAAGAGGCTCGTCTCATGAGGTCCTCAAAGAGAAAAGAAATATAACCAAAAATGACCGCAGGTCAAACATGAAACAAAAAATAAGCATACATCGTAATCGTCATCTCAGAAAATGTAGAAGTGTCGCCTTTTTTGTTTTAGGCGACCTGTCTTTTCTCTTCCTTTTGCATTCTTTTCATTCTGTCTTTTCATCTTGCGTGTTTCGTTTTTCGTGTTTCGTGTTTCAGTACGTTTGCTTTTGTCGAGGTTGTGAGGACTGTGTGCTTTTTCGGGTCGTTTTGCCTCTGCCCAGTTCACCATTGCGGGTCAAAGGGAGAGCCCGCACATTCGGGGCTCACGCCATAGGAGTACTCGTAATGGCTGGTAAGGATGGGCAAACACGGAGCCAGCCCGGGAATGGGCACGGTCACGCAGGGCAGGCCGCGGTCGAATCGACTTCTGCGGTCCTCAATCTCGGGTAGCCTCCTCTCTCAGTCGTGCTGATGCGTCTGTTGTTCGGCGGCCCACGGAATATTGAATCTCAGTACCGTCCTGGCATTGCATCTCGGCGTCGCCATACTTGAACAGGGCGTTGCCCTTGACTCGGAATCGTCAAGTCCTCCTCGTTGCTCGACCTTGTCGTCCTAGTGGTAGCCGATTGCCGCCAGTCGCTCTCGTCGCGGCTTCCAGAGCTGCGAGTCGAGCCGACTCTTGGGGCCACGCCGATCGGCTTCGTGCAGCACTTCGGCCGTGAGACGCATGCCACCAGACTTTTCTTCTAGATAAGACGTGGCCAAGCGAAGCTGGTCTCTCAAAGCTTCCCGACGAGACAGACTGCCCTCCATAGTAGGAGTTTCTGCGGCTGCCTGTTGTGCGTGCCACCTCGGTATATGGTCTCTGGTCATACAACGTAAGGTTCGATGCTTCACGCCCGGGTACCGGCACATGCGTCAAGGGCCCGTATTCGTACGAATCGTCAAGTCCTCCTCGTTGCTCGACCTTGGCTGCATCGCTGAAATCGGCCGTGGCGGGGGCGGGAAGCAAGGGTTGGAACGGGTCGAATGGCTGCTGTGAGGGGAGCATCGAGGGATGGGCGAGATGAGGCGGGGGTGGAGGCGGGGCTAAAGGGGCCAAGCCGGCATGGGCCGTGCAGACATTGCACGCATCGGCGGTAATGGGCATGCCGTGCGGCGACCATCCTCGAAGCCTGATCTGTGGCTCATGGAAGTCGGCGCATGTTGCGGCTTAGTTTCGTCTGCTTGGTCGAAAACCGTCCGGGTGGCCATACTCAACAGCCGGCAGTGGGCGGTGACCCAAGCCGTCTGCGGGCCCGCCACCGAAACGGCCAGGGGGCCTCGCGGCCACCTGCCCATCTTGTTTGGAGGTGAGGCGGGAAAGGCTCATGGTGGAAGGGCGGTGGCCCGGCTGGGTGCATGGGCAGTGCGGAGGGCCCATCATGGTGCCCGGTGGCGGCGGTGAGGTGCGGCTGTTGCTGCCAATGCTGCGGGGAGGAGGGAGCCCAAATGCGGACGGCGGAGGCATATTCGAGGGCGGCGGGCGGTGGTGTGGATGCGGTACATCATGCTGTGGTGTCTCTGGTTGGAGATGGGCGGGCTGATGAACCGCCATAGTAGCTGCCTGGCCGTGGC
>JADMNF010000276.1:0-27739 GCA_016097085.2 Sporothrix curviconia
GCGAACAGAACGCCCGAGAAGTCCAGGATTCTCTTCTCTGAAGACGACACCCAAGGCTCATCGAGAGTGGACTGTTGCCAAAATCGCCTCGTCCCTGGAAGGATTCTCGGTGATCTGCTGGGTGGACCACGGGCGCGATGTCGAGGTATGCCATCGACATGATTAAGCCGCGGACCCGACTTGTCTACAGCTCGTTTGACGACTTTGCCGACTTACCCGTGCAGAACATTTGAGGGCCAGCGACGAGACGACCGACCGGGTTTCTTCTTCGCGGGAGGTTAAAAGAGTCCACTTTTTTTAATAGAAATTCCGGGTCATACATGCTAATCAGTTAAAACCACAGCTGCAATCGTTGATAACCAACGTTCGCCCCGAAAACACGCACCATCCACGCCAGGGTTCTCCCACTCTAAATCGCCTGGCCAGGCCGTGCCCAAATACCGCTTCCACACCATGTCGAGATTGCCAAGAACATCCCTGTTCCGCCCAATACGCCGCTCAAGTTTCATTCCACATCTGCGGCGACTTGAAAGACAACTCGGATGAGAAGCGGGCGACATCGACCAAGTGGATTGAAGAGCTGGGAGGCATGGAGCGCAAGTCGGGCTTCGACTCGTCCAAGCTCTTTCCAAAAAGGCGACACCACGCGGCGCACCGAGTTCACCAGGATACTGTTTGACTATCTCGACCACTGGATTGCGCGTCTCGGCATCGACAACTGCAGCAAGACGTCGCTTCATCCGCTACATGGCCAACGAATCGCAAAACGACCAGTCCATCACGCCGCACAAAAAAACAGCCTCCTCAGCTCGTGTGGTGAAGACCGGCAACGCCACGCGCTGCTGTTTGTTGCCAGCATGCTCACCGAGGGCCTTTAACCGCGTTGTTTGAAAGCCGTTGACGTGACACTGTACGATGTGCTGAAGCAAGACGAAGCCGTCGAAAAACGTCTTTGCATGCCCAAGAAGGCAACCAAGACCAAGGACCAGGACAAGGAGTCGTCCCCTCGACGCAGATCCAGCAGTACCTGGGGACCTATACCTCACTCAAGTGCATGATCTGCAACACGCACTCGTGTGAGCACGGCGAGTTTGATGCCGACAATGTGCGCCGCTGCTTCTCTATCGACGATCTCGGCGGCAAACTGTGGAAGCATGTCGAGCGCCGCCGCGACCGCCAGATTCGCGACCTGCGTAAGGCGCAGAAGAACGCACAGAACGCGCAGAATGCGCAGAACACGCAGAACGCACAGAGCACGCAGAAGCCGCTAGCAAACAGCAGCGGCAACAGCATGAATGTGAACGGCAACAGCGGTGTGGTGGTGTAGCACCAATGGAAGTAAGACATCCACCTCGGACACCAACTCTAATTCCGGACGACTATTGCAACAACAAGTGCTATCGCATCTATGATGTTGGCGATGCCGCTTATGTTGCACCCGGGAATGGACGGAGAACGAGACAAATCTGCTGCGCAGCTTCCACATGACGGTTTGCCAATAGCACGGGCAAAGTGCCCTGCGCGCTCTGCCCCATGATGGGACGCTATTGCTGGGAGGTCTATCGCCGTGCAAAGGAGCTTGGACTGCACATTGCGCGCCACCCAGCATTGCCGCCGCCCGAGGACGAGCTTCCGCCTCGCCCGCTGTCAAACCGTCACCTGGTACGACCGCCACCGCAAAACCCTCAACGGCGACTGGTCCGACCACACCTACACACACTTCCACGCCCTGCGGGAGCAGCGGGAGCCCTGCAACCATGATGGGCCCTGCACGGCAGCACGCGGCTGCCCCTGTGTGGAGGCTAAGCTTCTCTGCGAGCGGTTCTGCCGGTGCACGTCCGAGTTGTGCGCCTTCAAGTTCACCGGCTGCAACTGTCATGAACTGGTAAGACCTGCTACATGCGCCAAAAGGAGGGCAAGCCCTGTATCTGTGTACAGCTGAACCGCGAGTGTGACCCGGTCCTCTGCGGCGGATGCGGTGCCCGCGAGCGTGCCGATCCCGAGAACCGCGACAATGACGAACTGCATTCCAGCGGGTGCCAGAACGTGTCTCTCCAGCGCGGCAAGTCCAAGGCCGTCGTGCTGGGCCAGTCGCAGTTGGAGGGCTGCGGCTACGGTTCTCTCACGGCCGAGGATATTGGCGCGGACGAGTTTATCATTGAGTACATTGGCGAGCTGATCACGCACGACGAGGGTGTGCGCCGCGAGGCCGCCGTGGCGACTTTTTCGACCAGGGTGCCAATGGCGTCGTACTTGTTCACGCTCCTCGAGCAGGATGGTATATGGGTCGACGCGGCCATCTACGGCAATCTATCGCGCTACATCAACCATGCCTCCGAGAGCGACAAGCGCGGCTGCAACATCACGCCCAAGATTTGTACGTCAATGGCGAGTTTCGCATCCGGTTCACAGCCATGCGCGACATCAAGGCGGGCGAAGAGCTCTTTTTCAACTACGGCGAGAACTTCCCCAATTTGACCAAGAAGCTGCTCGAGGACAAGGCATCGGCCAGCGACGATGAAGCTGCCGCGGCCACTAACACGACCAAGAGCGCGGGCGGTGGCCGGAACAATGGTGGCAGCAACAGCAACAGCAACAGCCGTCGCGGCGCTGCTTCGCGTTCCAACAACAGCCGTCGCAAGAACCAGAACCAGAACATTCGCAGCCGCGCGCCAACCAAGACTGTCCAGAGCGGGCCCAGCAGCAGCAGCCACGGCAATGGTGGCGGCAGCTCCAGGAGCTCCAACAACCGCGGTGCCAACAGCCAACGTCGTGCTCGGCCCAGAGGTGGCGCCCGCAAAGAGGCACCGCCAGCTGACGTGGACGATGTGTCTGCGGGCGATGACGACTCGGGCGACGACGATGGCGGTGCTGCCGACCACATGGATATTGACGGCGGCAGCGTACACCACCAGTCTCGCAGAGCAGGCAAATCGTCCTCTCTGAAGCGCAAGCGCGGCCGTCTATGACGATGAGGATGGTGACGACGAAAATGACGAGGGCCACAACGAGCGGAGCACTGCCACGAGCAGAAGAGAAAAGCGGATTTGTCAGACCCCGACGACCATGATTTCGAGCAGTCCCGCCGCAACAATCGCAGCAGCCGCCGTCGTCCTGGAGAACTCGTACCGTCTGTTGCCTCCGAATCATCGATTCTTGGTGCCGACATGCCCGAATCCCCTCGACGCCTGAGAGCAGCGCGACTGAATGCTCTGCAAGCGGACCCTGATGAGCAGGATGAAGCGGCGCAGTCAGTCAATGATAATCTTGACAATGCAGCCATTCTTACCAAACCAGACGACCACGACGACGATTGAAAACATGCCTCTGGCTGCCTCCAGGGCCAATAACAGCAGCGGCATCCACGACTCGCCGCGCAGCCGCAAACGCCGCGCCACGACGAGGCTCAGCAGCAGTGCCAATGGCACACACACGGACGGCGACATTGACACGGACGAGCAGCCACTCCGCAAGCGGCCCCGCATTGCCACTCGCCTCAGTGATGCTGCTGCTGCTGCTGCTGTGGCAGCAGCAGCGTCAGCGACAGCGCCAGCAGCCAACCACCACCATACCGACAGCGATAACATCGTGATTGACTCGGATGAGTCGCTCCCGATGCAACGGCCTCTGCGCACGAGACGGACTCGGCAACAGAACCGCGTGACGGAGCTGCTAGCTTCAGAGCTGTCGGGCAGTGACGACGGCGATTCAAAGGGCAGTGACCGTGGTAGCCAGGCCGCGTCGCCCGTCGTTCATCTCGGTACAACCGACGATGATCAGGGCAGCATGCACTCTGCGAGCCAGTTCCATGGCCGTCGTCAGACCCGGGAGCAAAATAATGCGGCGGCTACCAAAGAAAAGGAGCAGGCGAGTGCTGCCGGAACTGCCGGCACCACCAACACCACAACACTCAGCAGAAGCCGCCGCAATGTCGTGCCCGACTCCGATGATGACTTGGACCTAAGCGCGAGCCAAGGCAGCCGCAGTCGGCGACAGCAACCTCGAGCCAGGCAACAGCAACAATGGCTACGCCGTCTGCGGCATCCGGTCCTTTGTCGTCTCGAATGGGCACGCCGGTTTCCCGGCCGCATACACCCAAAGCTGGCGGCAGCAACAGCCACCACAACAATGCCCACAGTGCTGACAGTGCTCACAATGCCAGCGGTGGTGGCAGCAGCCGACGGAATCTGCGGAGCGACGAGGCCAGGCCAGACTCGTCGTCTGGTGCTCAGCAACGGACACACTCTACGCCAGTGACCTCGCGGCGGCGGTCGGCCGGCGGCGATGACGAGAGCGGTGCTAGTTCCGTCGAGCGTAGTCAGCGCAAGCGGCAGATGCCCGCGCGGTACCGTACTGATGAGTAAAAGATGAACCAGCCAGGAGGAAAGCTGTATGCATCGAGTGCATGCAGGACATCCATCAACATGGTGGGATAGCACTTGATTTCTTTTTTCCCTTTTTTTTATCTTCTTTCTGTATTTACCCTGTATTTCCATTTGTTTTGTGTGTGTGTTTCTTTCTATTTAATCATTTTCAATTCAAATGTATCCTAGTTATCTACGTTCTTACACCATAAAACTCAATCGCAATGGTCAATAGTCACTTGTCAATTTCTTCTATGGTGCAAACTGACCGTCTTCTCTTTTAATGAGTGAACAGATAATCAACTCCTTCAGAGCAGCGCTGAGAGTCTGCCAACTTTCCAAGTGACATTGAAACGCACTTTCCGTATTTGCTGAATAACAGTACCTTACGAGTACGGCAACTGCCGCCTTGCCGCCACAGTAAAGTTGCGCAATACGCAATACGCAATACGGAAGGAACTCGCGGGCATATCCGTCTCTTTCCATTTAAAGCGTACGAGAATGAGATTTTCGTTCATTGGTACTCTATACACAAAGGAGCCCGTCTCAAGCAGCAAACGCGGCCAGTGAGCTTTCTTCACTTGCTCTTTTTACACACGCAAATGCCTCTTCGGCGCATGAGTACTTTTTTGGTGAATTTTTTTTAAAAAAAAGTTCATTCGACCGTGAAAAATCCTCTTGTAGTGTACAGTGTACAATTCATGATACAGAAGTAAAAACAAACAAACAAAAAAGACTGGCTCTCACCCTCTTTACAAATTCGCTTCTACCCACTGCTCAATCCGTTCGATCAGGTCTGCTTTCCGGCCTGACGTCGGCTCGCCCTTGGCCGCCAGAATCTCCTTGAGCGCCGCCACCTGCATGGCCTTGAGCTTGTCATTTTCGACGGCAGCACGCAACTCCTTGGCCGTAATCTTGCCGGCACCCACTGCTCCTGTCTTGGGCCGCTTCGCCAGGGGCTTGCTCTGGCCAGCTCCCTCGTCGTCGCTGTCGCCGCCGCGTTTCTTTGCCCGGCTTGACTCGAGTGCCTGTGCCTCCTCCTTGATCACTTCCTTGAGATCCACGAGGCTGCCGCCGACGCGCTTGGCAATGGCCTTGTACTTGGGCAGCGTCAGGTCCTCGCCGTGCTCGGGCACCTCTTCCTCGAGCGCAAGCGTCTGCAGAATCTTGTAATGCCACTGCAGCGAAGGGTTGGGGTACTTGGCCGGGTTGTACGCGGTCTTGGGCAAGAAGAGGTTCTCGACAATGGGCTTCATCAGGTCTGTCAGCCGATCGGAGCATTTGAGCGTGGGCCGGCCGTCGTCGACGACGCGGCGGATGTCCTCGGCGAATGGCAGCGGATACAGCCAGAGACCCGCCGGCAGCTGCATGGGGTTGGCGTTCTCTTCCTGCTCTTCTTCTGACGTCGCCGTTCCGCCGCCAGACGGGATGATGGCGACAAGTTGCGGATTGGAGTTGGCCCGCGGAACCAACCACGCAATGGCCACCTTGTCCGACTTGCGCAGCTTCTGCCACAGCGCCGAGAACACGCGGGTGGAGCCCACATAGTCCTCCTCGCTGGGATAGATGAACGTGGACCGCTTGACGGCAGCCCATGGCGGGATCAGCATGCGCGGCTTGAAGCCAATGATGCGCAGCCCTTTGCCCTTCCAGGCCTCAGGCAGGTTCCATTCGCGCAGCGTCTTGAGCTCGTCGGGCGAGAAGTAGACAAACTCGCCGCCAAAACTTGTAGGCCTTTTTCACTTGGCCCGCATCCACGGTGCGCGCCGTGTCGCCGTCAACGCGCGTCGTCTTGCTCGTGGCAAGCTGTGCCTGCTCACCGCCGAGCCACACATAGCACGTGCGCGCGGGCTTCTGCCGGTTGAGCAAGATGTAGCCCTTGACGGAGATGTCCAGCCCCGGCGCGATCTCAAACGTCAGGTTGGAAAAGTACGAGCGCTTGGGCGTCTGCTTGGCGCTAATGTTGGACACAAGCGATGACAGCAGCGTGAGGCCGTCGCCCGACTTGGTTGTCGTCACACGGTCGGACGCCTTGCCCTCTTCGCCAGCGTGGCCCGCTGCTGCCGCCGACGCTGACGGTAGATCGTCACCCGCGTCCCGGTAGATAATGTCGTCGTAGAATTTGCTGAGGTCAAACTTGCGGCTCTCGCTGCCCTCGCGGCGAATGGGAAACAGCTCAATGACAACACCCAGGTCGTAGAGGTCCTTGGCGCGGACGGCCGCCGCCGTGCGCGCCGCCTTGTCGCCAGAGTGCGGGTCGTCGTTGTCGGTGATGATGAACAGTCGCCGCGAGCTGAAATTGGCCGCATTGGTCGTGAATATCTGGTTCGCGCAGAAGAGAACATTGGCCATGGCCACGGGGTCCGACGGCGGCGTCGCCTCCAGGATACCGTCGAGGTCCTCGCCCTCCTCGACCAAGGTCTTGAGAGCACGGACATCCTCGGCCGCTGGCACGTCCAGGTCCATGAGCAGGTAGCAGTGCGGGTAGCCAGGCCCGTGGCGGACGCCGAGGCCAAGCCCGAGATCGAGATCGAGGCTGCCGGCGCCGTCCTTGTCGTCGGCGGCGGCGGGCGCCTCGCGGAACTTGGACTGTTCAGTGCCAAACAACAGGATGCCCAGCATGTCCTTGGGCTGTGTGATGATGCGCTGCTGCATGATCTGGTACGCACAGCGCAACGCAGCCGAGACGGCGCTGTCCTGGTCCGCCTTGCGCGATTTGCTCGGCGGCGGGCGCCACAGCATGGATGCGCTCACGTCAATGGCAAAGATGACGGCATCCTTTTGCGACTTGTAGCTCTGCCACTGTGTTAGTGCCTCTTTGAGCTTCGAGGTGCTTTGCGTGTCCTCGTGCAACGTACCAGCTCGTCAATGTCCTCGTCGATGTCCTCCTCGTCCTCGCGCTTGAAAGTGGGCTCGCGGGCGGCCATTGCGTGTCTTTGTCAGGTCTGATGTGTCTGTGAAGGAAAAGAAATGGGCGATAGAACAGTCGAGCATGCTGTTGCCGCGAATTGCTGCCATAAAACAACGCGGTGTCGAGCGGTGGTGAATATATTTACATCCCGTCGTGGTGCATCATTGATCGCACAGCGGGACAGAAGTGGGGTCTTCCAAGCAGGCAACAGGCGCGCTTGGGAGCTCTTTCCCAGGCGCTCGCAAGGCAGAACAAAAAACGCGGCGCGGACTTTCCCCAGTAAAAACCCTCAAAAACGAGTCTCTGTCTTGTCGCGAGATCACGTGGTTTAGATGAGTTTCACGACAGCGCCTATTGGGCAATGGCCAGCAGCGCCCCACAGCGCCCCAAAGCGCAACAGCGTAAAGAATTGGCCGTTTTCGGAGGGTCAGCTCGTGTCTCCGACGGGGTCTGCGCTGCGCTGGGGCCAGGCCCAGAACAGGCCTAATTAACAGGCCTGTTCTCGCGCGGCCTTGCCTCCTTCCGCCAGAGTTTTGCAGCGGTTTCGTCACCAACGCTGGCAAACTGGGGCCACCGCCGCAAACGAGCAAATCGCAGCAGCGCCAAAACGAATATATTGAGCATTTACCGCCACACCTGATGGTCTGTGTCCTTGGCTTTTTGTGTTCTCTCTTCTGTCTTTCGTTCTGCGCTGTCCAAGTATTCCCTCGACGTTCCTGATACCCTGAAACAGACAACTTTCCGCTGCTGTCGTCACACATCACGAGCTTCCTTCACAGCTTCGGCGGGCTTCGAGATTCCAGCCTCGGCCTTGATCTCGCCGGTCTCTTGTGCGCTTTGTTTTATTTTTTTTTTAGTCTCGCGATACCCTCTCCGCCTCTCCGATATCCCCTAGACACAATGGCTGCGCTGCGCCAGACGGCCCGGCCGCTTCACCTCGGCTCGCGTGGCCTGCAGACAGCCTTTACAGCTCCAGCCGTGCTCTCGACACATCAAGCGCCACCGGGGCTGCCACGGCCGTGCAGGCGCCGCCCGTCACTCAGAACAACCACGGCTCCAAGGGCCCGACCGCCATGGTCTTCCTCAACATGGGCGGCCCGTCCACAGTGGACGAGGTCGGCGACTTCCTCAGCCGGTTATTCGTAAGTCACTCTGGACGGCGTTTGCTCGGGAAATTCGGGTTGCTTTGGTTCAGAAACAGGACTAACAGTGGGTGTGCTTCTCTCTTTCTAGGCAGACGGCGACCTGATCCCCCTCGGCCGGCTACAAAACTACATTGGCCCGCTCATCTCGCGCCGCCGCACGCCCAAGATCCAGAAAGCAGTACGCAGCCATTGGCGGCGGCTCGCCCATCCGCAAGTGGTCTGAGTACCAGTGTGCCGAGATGTGCAAGATCCTCGACCGGGTTCTCGGCCCGAGACCGGCTCCTCACAAGCCCTACGTCGCGTTCCGCTACGCCAACCCGCTCACCGAGCACATGTACCAAGCCAGCTCTTTGAAGACGGCTTCGGCAACGGCCGTGGTGGCCGTGCGGTCGCGTTCACACAGTACCCCCAGTACTCGTGCTCTACAACAGGCAGCAGTCTCAACGAGCTGTGGAAGTGGCGGCAACGGCTCGAGGGCAAGCGCAGCGGCATCAGTCGCGAGGCCGCGCCCCTGACGGCGGGTGTGCAGGACGGCTTCCATTGCCTGGAGCGTCATTGACCGCTGGCCGGTCCACCCGGGCCTTGTTGAGGCCTTTGCCGAGAACATTGAGGCCAAGCTCGCCGAGTACCCTGAGGAGCGCCGCAAGGACGTCGTGCTGCTGTACTCGGCCCACAGCCTGCCCATGACCGTCGTCAACCGCGGCGACTCGTACCCGGCCGAGGTTGCCGCCACCGTCTATGCCGTCAACCAGCGGCTGGGCTTCAAGAACCGCTTACCGCCTGTGCTTGGCAGTCGCAGGTCGGCCCGCAGGCCGTGGCTGGGCCCGCAGGAAACGGCAGTCGAGCGTCGAGGAGTACATTACCCAGGGCCAGAAGGACCTGATTCTGATCCCGATTGCCTTTACGTCGGACCACATTGAGGACGCTCTTTGAGCTCGACGAGGAGGTTATTGGCGAGTCGGGCCACGCCGACACGGTCAAGCGCGCCGAGAGCCTCAATGGCAGCCCTACTTTCATCAAGGCCCTCGCCGACCTTGCCCACACCCACCTGCAGAGCGGCACGGCCTGCTCGTCCCAGATGGGCCTGCGGTGTCCGGGCTGCAAGAGCGAGCGGTGCCTCGAGTCCAAAAAATTTTTTGCCACCCAGGAGGCCAGAGTATAAGGCGGGAGGAGAATGGGGTTGACCTCTTAAACTCAGCCTTGGTTCCTCTACGTCTTGGCAAAAACTAATGATGTTGTGTTTCTTATGCTGGTGCATGCGTTTTTTTTTGTCTTCTTCACCTTCTTCGGCTTCTACTCTCAGCTCAGTAATAGGGGGAAAATCAAGGCATTGGTCAAACAACAACGGTCTGGTGTGTCTCTTGTTTTTCGGTTCATTGGCTCCTTCTTCCTGTCCTCATTTACATAGACACGACTGTGTATTATAAATTTACATGTCACTTTCCTCACACTGTCCGACTTTTTTGATAAAAGAGAGTACCTATACGACCCGTCCTCGCCCCTTCCTTACCTCCTTGCCGGTGTCTCCGATCTCGCCTTGGCAAAGACTGGTATGTGAAGTGAGCCACTGAGAAGAAAAATCGCGAGAGAACATCCGTGCCAAGATGTGTGCCTCCAGCATGTCCTACAAAGTATGTAGGATCAACGAGGCTCCAAACCGTAGGACCTGGCCCCCTTTCGCTTGCATGCTCTTTCGGGACTCTCTAATCAACGCAAAGTACTTTGTAGCTCCGGGCAGCTCTACCCGGCACGCAGCCAACAGACACGGGGCGCACTGCCAACTTGTAACATACGAACGCCAGTTGGAGCGTATTATATGCCGGCCCATCGCATTGCTGCAAGCACATCTGCACTGCAACCATGTTTGCTTATCGCGAGCGTACAGTTTTGAAGGTATTCTGCGGGAGCGGAGAGACATTAAACGTCCTGCTGCACTCCCTCCTTGAAAAAAACCTGCTCTATTGTTTCTGCAGTCGAAATATGACAGGACATGACTGGCCTTGCCCTGTCCACACGTGGTGGTCCTGGCTAAGGATAGGAGGCAAAAAACAGCGGTGTTGTGAGACGAGCATATGCAGTATTGCAGTATCTACTCGTATCTTACATGTAATACTCCGTAGAAATAGGAGAGACAAGGGGAAATTGTTGAGACATGGACTGTGCGTCGGCAATCGCAGAGAAGTCGGTAAGACATTCCAGTCCCTTGCTCCGCCTGCCCTCGACGCTGTAATAGTGACAAGACACACCTGGCGGTGTCGAATGCCAGGATCACGAGAGACCCCTAGTGTAGTGAGCTTGCCGTGTAGCTGAGCTGCCCGGCGTTCTACTGGACGATGCCAGGATATGGCGGTCATTCTCATGCCTTATCCTCGATTTCGTGGGCCTATGGAATCATGGAATACGGCCCTGGACAATTATGCACGCGCGGCATGAAACAGGAATCTTCTGCTTGTCTGGCCCTATGAAGAGCGCCACTTAGATTTGCTGTCCACAATGTACGGAGTACTGTGGCACTCTCGTTCATCGTATTTTCCAAGGTCTCTGTTGTGCTGGCCAGCATCAGCCGTGTGAGGTTCCAGTAGAGCGGAACCTAAAGGCGGGTGGATGTTTGGCAACCCAAAAATGGGCCCTTGTCAGAAAGCACAGGGCAGGAGCAGAGCGCGAAACAAGATTGTACAAGTAGGCTTGGGAAGGAAGGAGCAATCAGAGGTTCGGAGGGAACCAATGCGGCTGGATCCTCTCCAATCTCTCGCTCGTTACTGCTCGTTGCTGCGTTTGATACGAGCGGTAGGAACGGGTGATGGACCTGGCGAGCCGGGGCACTGTTATTGTCCGATCTTCAGGGCTGTCCTTGCCTGTTTCGGCGCCTGCAACTGCCCTGAGAAACGTTCCTTCCTTGGCAACGTGCGCGCGGCAGATCACGCGCTTGCGTCATTGTTTGTGGTTTGCTGTTTTTCCTTCCTTCTTTGTTCGTTTGTTTTCTCATGTGTTGTTTTTTGGCAATTGCTCTCTCCCGTTTTGTTGTCTTTCCCTTCGTCCCTTCCTCGCCTGTTCCAGACGCAATTGCGCGTCCATCGCACTTTCCCTACTTATTATCGTGCTGAGCGCAAGGCAGTGCACCCAAACAAGCCCTTGGCGGTGCGCAGGCCGCTTAGGAATTTCACGTGATATATGTGTAAGTAACATGGACTGCCAACCAATCACCAGGGTTGGATAATTTTAACAATGCGGGGTGGAGCAGTGACGCAGATGGCGGTTCCCAGAACAGGTTGAGCGAAAATAGAAACTGCAAGTAGAAAATGGATAAATTGAATAGATACATAGACTGAAGGCAGGAGAGGAAAAAGAGCTCAAACAGACTAGGAGGAAGGAGCGCCCGGGAAAAAGTCGAACTGCGCCTGGCCCGGCGCGGTCTTCGATTTAAGGTCGTGCTTTCCCTCTGTTCCGCAATTTGTGCCATGCGGTACACCACCCTACAGTCCCCCGGCTTGCGCACTAGCGCACTGCATCGGAGATGCCAGCCTACACTCGGTGACTTTTACTTGTTGGCTTCCTATCACGTTTTTCCAGTTAGTGCCTTTTCCCTTGCCGTCAACTTCACTACACAAACAGCCCTTTCACTTTTCTACCTCCTTCCTCGCCGATTGGTCTTCGTTGTGCCTTCCTTGCGCCTACCTGCACCGTCCTCCCGGGCTTCCTTCTCGCACGTCTCAATTTTCGCTTTCTTTTTGCTTTTCCTGTCCCGTTTCCTCCTTCCTCCACGGCTCCCTCTGACGTGCCCTTGCATCCTAGCACCATACGCATCTTTGATCAAAAAACCGCGGCAACAGCCGACAAAACACCAACCCAATTGGCCCGGGGCCGTCTCTGTCTTTTGCACCAATTGCACGGCCTCTCACCCTCTATTGCCGTCTCTTCCATCGCCGCGTTTTATCGCACTCCTCTCACGACCTCGACTGCCACGCAGCTCATCTGCATTTTGGCGGATCCGACCCCCTGCTCCGTCTTGCGTCTCGCCTTTGCTTTTCTTTTTGTTTTTGTCTTTTGTTCTTTTCATGATGAACCTGGTTCTGTAGGCCTGCGCCGCCAGCTTGGCTCCGCATTCGGGTACTTACACGCCAGTTACCCGGTTCCCTCCATCCAACTCTGCTTCCTTTTCACTTTTCTTTTGCTTTTGTCTTTACTGGGGAGGAGGCTTCGCGCGCAGTACAAAGAGAGGGCCAGAGAAGGCCAGCTTCGACGACTTGCCCGGCACCTGAAAGAACCTGCTCTTCGGGTAAGAGCCTCCGACACCTCGATTCGATTACACCTTATTTGTCGCTTTACCACCGTCGTCAACCACTTACGCTATCACTACACCCTCTTCACTTTCCAAAAATTGGAGAGCAGCGAGACATTCTCACCTCGCATCTGCGATCCTTGAGGCCATCCTTCTTTGCCAAGAAGCCGCACTTCCAACTTTCATCACGGATTCCACTGTAAGTTATGCCACTTTTGGGCTGCGGTCGTCTCTTACTTGGAAGCACATTGTTGCATAAAGTGACGCTGCAGAAGTTGCAAAAAAGGACGGCTAACACGCAACCACCCAGACTTTTATGTCATTGGCCTTCGCCAATCTAGGCTCCTGTCCTGATTCTACGGGCCGGCAAAAGGCAACCTCGCCTACATTGATGCACTGGCCTTGCGTCCGGCGGTGCTACACAGGCCGGTCTCAACACCATTAACGTCAACTTGTTGACGACGTACCAGCAGACTGTCATCTTCGTCATCGCCGGCATTGCCAATCCCATCACCATCAACTCCTTTGTCGTCTTGCTTCGCCTATATTGGTTTGAGAAGCGCTTCCAGCACATTGTTAGCGATGCGCGCCTTCGGCCGACGCACGATATCCAAATCCAAGTCAAAATATCCACACGATCCACCTCGCCTCGAGGACGGTGTCAATGGCCGCCACATTACCGTCATGCACAATGGAGCTCGGTCAAGACTCGCAAACGACGGCACGTACTTGGGCCCCATGGCTTCAGCGGCAACCGACGGACCATCTCACGACCACGGAGGCGTCAATGGTAGCGCTTATGCGACAGAAATCGGCTGCAACGGCGATTACGGTTGCGCCCAAATTTACTTGACGGAACCGCTCGAGTCGAGACGACCAGAGATCAAATTCGCGCCGACGGTGAAGCGCAGCGACGGTTGTCGATGACGACCTCACAAAACTCCCGCCTCGCTTAACAGACGAGGAGCACATTGCAATTCCTTCGAGCGCCAGCGGTACGGAACCCAAGACCGACGACGAAGTCCTACGAATCCCAGGCCTCACGAGAGGACAGCCGGAACGCCGGTGTTCCTTTCCCAGGCACAGTCATAGCGAGGCGGGTCGACGAGATCGAAACGACGAAGTCCTCCACGAATCCCAGGCCCACGGAGACGCCGAACGCGGTTGTTCTTTCCAGCACAAGTCATGCGGAGGCGGTCCGCGATTGAAACGACGAAGTCCTCCACGAATCCCAGGCCCACGGAGACGCCGAACGCGGTTGTTCTTTCCAGCACAAGTCATGCGGAGGCGGTCCGCGATTGAAGACGAAGATGCGTCGTCGTCTGTTCTCACACGTCGGAACCGTCGGCGGAAGCGACACTTCCGAGGAATCGTTGCGGCTGGATGAGCCGGCCAAGTCCTCTTCCAACAAGTCTCGGAGCGGCGGTGGCAGTGGGACAGAGAGCGATAACGAACGGGATGACTCGGATGAAAACCGCGGCCGGCAGCGTTTGCAACAGGCCATTACGATTCAGGAGCCCGAAAAGCCTTCACATACCGACGAATTAAACGACGACATTCCACGCTGCCGCCCACGTAATCTCCGCCCTCGCACTCGGAGACCACATGGCCGCAGCAACGGTGACGACGCAAGTGTTAATGGCGGCAATCTCCACCAAACTTCCTCGGGACGCTCCAAACGCCGCCAAAAGATTGACAACTTCAAGCGAGCCATTTTCACGCGACAAGAAGAAGACCCGGCACCTTACCTCAGTTGGGAGCCGCACGCTCGGCCGCAACTCGGCCTTCCTGGCGGCCTCAGCGCAAGAGCAGCGGGAGGAGCTGCGGTTTGTATTGAGTACCGGTCTCTCAAGACCTGGCTCTTGTGCTTCTCTTCTACTACTGGGTTCTGGCTGCTCGGCGTTTGTCAGTCTTTTGCCGTGGATCATCAAGAGCAACCACTATACGGTGCCATAGTCGATTGAAGGCCAGCCAAAGCCGTGTTTGGTGGATTCTTTCACACCAGCAACTCGGCCTTTATGGATCTTGGATTCACCTTGACGCCCGACAGCATGAACTCCTTCAACACGGCGATTTTCCCGTTGCCTGCTGATGTCCTTCCTCATCGTTTATTGGCAACACCGGCTTCCCAGTCATGCTTCGTTTTGTGATTTGGGTAGTCTCCAACATTGTGCCGCGTGGCAGTGGTATCTACGAGGAGCTCAAATTTCTGCTGGACCACCCACGTCGTTGTTTCACCCTTCATTTTCCCCGTCCGGAGCTACTTTTGGTGGCTGTTTTGGCTGCTGGGTTCTTACTCAAACGGTATAGACCTTGTTGTTTTTCATCATACTCGATGTAAGTTTTTTTTGTTCTTTTTCCCTTTTTTTTCGCGCCGCATTGGTCTTTGCCCGTATTTTGTCTTCTCTTCTCATAACAGCTCATCTACAGCTCGGCAGCGGACCTGTTTTGCGCTCCCCGCGGGGATTCGTGTCTTGGATGGCCTCTTTCAGGCATTCTCGACTCGGACGGCCGGTTTCTCGTGCGTGAATCTCGCAGATGTGCATCCCGCCGGTGCAGTGCATCGTATATGATCATGATGTACATATCGGTTTTCCCCATTGCCATTTCGGTGCGCCGTACAAACGTCTACGAAGAAAGTTCGCTTGGCGTGTACACGAGAATACATGACGAGCAAGGCAAACGGGACCGACCTCGAATACGTCGGCGCGCACATTTGCGCGACAGCTGTCTTTCGATTTGTGGTTTTTGTCAGTTGGCTTCTTCATTCTGACGATTTCCGAGGGTTCCAAGTTGCAGGCCAACAAGTTTTCCATGTTTTCCGTTTTGTTTGAGGTCGTCAGTGCCTACGGTTACTTGTCGGCATGAGCTTGGGCTACTCTGGAGGCTATGAGTCCTGTGCTCCCAGTTCAGTGTGGTAGGCAAGCTCGTTGATCATCGCCATTGATGATCCGTGGCCGCCATCGTGGCTTGCCATATGGCCTCGACCGCGCCATTCTGCTTGCCAGCGAGTCTCTCAATGCAAAGGAAGCGGCGGCTGCCGAGGCCGAGCTCGCCCGTGGGCTGTCCTTTATGACGGCAGCAACACGCCGGAATTCTTGCTGTCTCGCTTCCAACGCAAACACCCACCGATCCGCGGCTCTAGCACCAACCGCGACCGCCGGCGCTCCCGCAGCATAGAACGGGTCAACAGCAACCTTCTCACGCAGTTCCTCCACCCCGGCCCGCCAAAGCACGCCCTCCATGTGCCTCCACCCCCGCGTCGTTCCTTTAGCGAAGCGAACATTGACGAGGTTATGGGACAGTCCAGCGGAATCGACTTTGCAGACCATGACCCACAGCAAACCCAGCACTCGCAGCAACCGCCGCAGCAGTGACTGGATTATAAGCTGCTTGTATTCTTTTTTCGCTTCTGGCATACGACATACCTCTGCATATATACATATTAATACCTGATGGAGTGGTTCTTTTGTGAAAAAGACTATTTTTGGATAAGTTTGTTTCAACAGTCTTGTTTCAACAGTCTTTTTGTTGGTTTTGACGGAGTCAGACTAGGCGCATTGGGTGCAAAATTTGGACAGAACCACAGCCTTTACTGATTCTGACGATTATCGCTGGCTAAAGCATATATTTTGGGAGGCCGTCGCTTTGGAAGCGACTTGCTTTTAGATTATTTTGCGTACAATAGACTTGTCGTTAAGCTCACGCTTTTGTCTCGACGAATCACAGGAGTCGGGGCCGGCAAAATATCTAATCGACATTGAACCTTGTCTTGTGTTTCCCCCATGGTTTATGCCTGCAACTTGTCTCATGCACCCACTCTTTGGATATATCACCTTTTGTATTGAGTTTGACAAGCTAATTTTACAGATTATTTCCAGATACAGCCCCCCACTTGCTCGCTTCTGGCCCATCACCTCGAAGCGAGCGCCTATTTCCTGTTCCGCCTGCTCGACTTGGGCTCGAACCTCTGCGGGCCCTTGGCACCGGCCTTGCCGGCCGTGCCTGCCTTGCCCCGCATGACGTTGCGGCTGCGGCGCGCCAGTTTTTGACCAGGTCCTCGACAGAGCCGCGATCGTGCTTGGGCTGGCGCATGAACGTCAGCTTGGCACGGCGGGCCGGCGCGGACGGCCGCTCGATGATGTCAACAGCTGGCCACGGAGCGCGAGTAGATCTTGAACCACATCTCAACGCCCGTCTTGGCGAGCTGGCCGCGCAGGAGTGATGGCGGTCTCGAATGCCGGAGCGGCGGCGATGGCCAGGCACACGCCGGCAAGGACTCGGCACCGGCCTTGCTAGGCGTGACCAGCAAGCACATCGCCCGGCCGCGCGCTGTCCGGGTTCTTGCGCGAGAAGAGACGGGTGCGGGCGCCCGTGGGGTCCATGCGGGCAATCTGCTGCTGGTCATAGGCACGGATGACGTCGACCGTGGGCTCGGTCTCGGCGGACTGGGGCGGCGTGTAGTTTGGTAATGACGAGGCCGCTTCGTTGTGCGTGGTGGGGGCCATAGACGGCAAAGGCGGTGCGGACGCGGGCGGTCTTGTCGACAATGGTTTCTGCAGGAGGGGAAGGGGGGCAAAAAGAAGCAAAAACGAACGGGTCAGCAAAGATCGTGATCGTTGATGGACAGAACCTCTTTGAAGGGGACATCCATGCCGGCTGAGCTTGGAGAGCTCAGATAGCTCAGAGAGCACAGAGGGCGGGCGACAGGTCACATACGAAGCGTGTGGGCAAGCTGGCAGCGACTGCCGCGGGGGTCGACGTCGAAGCTGACGACGTCGAGGTCGTCGAGGCGAACCGCTGCCAGGCCTGTCGCGTGGCTGCCTGGAAGCAGCAGCGCAGTGGCCGGCGGGCCAGGGGCGCAGCAACGCTCATTGTGTGGGTGTGCGAGGTGTGGTCGTCTGGACAGACGGTCGCTGCGTGGGCGTCTCTCGTGAGGGCGGCCTCTTGTCGTCGTTCGATGCCCTTGACGCTCCCCTTTTCCGTGCTTCTTCGATCGCCTGGGTGGGATCCTGTCGTCTAATGATCGACGGGCTCGGAGGGGAAATTTGTTCAAGGACAGAAAACGGGGAGGGGTGTGTGGCAAGCTCGCGAGCCGTTATGTGAGTCCCAGCGGGCGTCGCTCTCCTGTCTATTTCGAGCTCAGACGGTCGTACGGGTTTTTTCAGGCCCTGGCTCTGGCTGGCAGTCGATGCATTTTTCCGGCTGCGCGCAATTGCGGCTGCTGATTGGCCCGTTGCTCACCGCCGGCACTATCCGCAGCTCCTGCCACTTGACCTTCCCTGGCGGGCCACAAAAGTGGGTCCTGGATCCCCGTTTCTTTTCTTTTGTGTCTTTTGTGCCACCGCCTGGAACGATTTTCATGAATATCAAACCGGACGATTTTTTGCGCGCTCACTACACCTCCTTGATGTCGAGTGTGCTGGCCTCTCGTTCACCCTCCCAGCGTTCTGCTCGACCTGCCGCCGCCCAAGCCTCCCTCGCCACAGCTCAACGCATAAGAAAGTTTAATGCAGCTATAGAAAGAACGTGGCACCCAAACTTGCCTGTTGGCCGGTCGTTCCTTCTGCGCTTCGCTCGACCTCTCAAGCGTCCATCGCACCTGCACTCTTGGCTCGTGGACGGTCCTTCCTCCCCCCTCCCGCTCTTGCCATTTTTAGACATTTCGTTTCTGCTCCTGCGGCCAGTTCTCCTATTCTCCCGCGTTACTTTGGCGCTCTCATTTTCTCTCGTCTCCCCTCCTCCCCTTCTTTCCTTACCCACCACACCCCCCCCCCTTGGTCGTGATCCGCCTCCTCCAATGTCGCGCCAGTCGATCCGCAATGTCCTCAGGACGTCGGGCAATGCCCTCCACGGCGATGTAGCCTTCTCAGCAAAGGCCTCTACCCGCACCAACATCTGCTCTAGCGCCAGCTTCTCGTCCTCCTCGTCCTCGCGCTCCTCGCGCTCCTCGTCCTCCTCCACAGCCTCAGCCACGGCACGGAGACGATCGACGGCTCGCGCATCCACCCTGTCGCCCGCGCCGGCCTGGCGCCCGCTGTCTTCGTCATGCCAGGCCCATGTCAGATTGCTGTCGACGACAGCGCCACGTTCTGGTGTGTACATCCCCCCTACTCCCTCTACCCTCCTCCACCTCCTCTACCCTCTTCGTGCTCTCGTTGGCCCTTCTTGCGGTATATGGAGGCCCAGCCGTCCCTCGCATTCCCTTGACTGGCTCTTCTTGGTCCATTGGTCCAGATGAGGGCTGTCTCTCCCGCCTTGCCCGCCCGCCCCCTTTTCTGGGTCCCTCGTGCGGCGCCTCCGACGAGGCGGTGGGTGGGTGGCCCGTCGGGATGCGCCTGCCAAGCTATCTGATTAGCTTTCTGTCTGTCTGCGTGTCTGAATGTCTGTCGTGGTCATTTGCACTGTGGCTTGCGCATTAAGACGGGTATTATTACTATTATGTCGGTGTTATTACTATGATTGGCACTAGGGGCCAAACTGGGAACAAAACATATGCGGTCGAATTTAAAAAAAGAAAAAAAAAACGAGAAAGAGCAACACAACAACGGACACCACGCGTGCAGAACCGGCCTGCTATCTGTGAGGTACCGGCATAGATGCAAGCACAAGCGCAAGCTCGAGCCCAGGCATAGGCACACTCACCCGGCATGGAATACGAGGGCATCGGCATGGAATAGGAACATCCTCACGCGCATCGCATCACCGGACATCCCGTCTACAAGGGAAAAGGGGGAAGGGCCCAGGCGGATCTCACCAGGCGGGATTCAAACGGCGCAGACAGACGTGGACAGACCTGCGCAGACAGACACAGAACACAGACAGGCAGAGCATATCTCGAGGGCAGCTGGACAACCAACACCTTGCGCGCAGAAGCTTCCAAGAGCTTGGCCTTGTCGTCGCAGAAGGGGATAATGTGCAAGATATATAATAGCTAACCCTGCCTCTCTTCTTTTTTTCTTTTTTCTGCCCCTCTCGCCGCAGCCGAATCATCACGTTCCCTCCCACATCGAGCACCGAGCTGGACGAACATCCTCGACACCATTCGCAACAAGATCATCCTGCTGTCGTATCTGAACAAGCAACAGCGTGAGGACCTCCTTGACAAGGCCAAAGAGCACCTGTTCAAGACGGACCCCATCACGCTCGACGTCGACGGCGAGGTTGTGCGTTTCCACCACATCGACATGTTCCGCGACATTCCCAATGCGCGCGCTGCGACCCGCGAAGCCATCGGCCGCATGACCACGCCCGCCGACTTTGAGAACCTGCCGCGCCTGCTCGAAGGCCTGCACCGCGCCAACCGCCACCTACGGCCGGCCGACTATGCTCGCATTGCTCGCCGCGCGGGTGAGCGCAATTGCATCTATGCCGTGATCGAGTGCGCGCGCCAGGTCCAGCGCACGGGCTTCCGCCTCGACCACTCCGAGACCGTCGCCGAGATTCTCACGCACGTGCAGATGAAGGCTGTCGACAGCGCATGGAGCGAGGCCGAGACCCGCCAGGCCCTCGTGTGGGCCGAGCTCGTCGTCAACCTGCTGCAGGAGCCGGGCCACGGCCGCCGCCCGCCGACGTTCCAAGCCGGTCTGTTTAACGCCACGGTCGAGGGCTCTACAGCCGCGGTTGCGGCCACCCCGGCGCCCCCGCCACCAACGATCCCGCTCGCGCGCGACCGCAGGTGCTGGCGGCACGCCTGCACCTGGCGGCTGTCGTGGCAGACAAGTTTGCGCCCGCGGCGCAGACACAGACGGCAAGGTCTCGCGCTATGCGACGGAGCTGGTGCAGCTGTGGCCGGCAGGCGGCAAGGGCCTGCGCGCTCTGCACGCGCCGGCGACGTACTCGGACCGCCGCGGCGAGATGCACTACCTGAGCGAGAACAATAAGTTCCTGGGCGTGGCGTCGCCGCTTCTGCACGGCCTGGACACGGCAATCCGTGTGCTGGCGGCAGCCAGGGCGACAGTGCTGCGCTGGCGGGCGAGCTGCAGTCGCGCGGGATGCGTTGGCCGTGGAGGTGAACGCGGCGCTAGCAGAGGTCCCCGACCGGAGAGGCGCGGCCATCTACAAGAAGCTGTTTGAGCCGGAGGCATAATGGAGGAGGAGCTGCTCTGCCTCGAGAAGATGAGATTAGGCACGGGCGGGCTGAAAGGAACCTGCTCGGTTGGAAACGACAATTATGTGTGTTGGAACTGGGCTGCCGGGATTTCCTGAGGAGAAGGAAAACGGGGCAAACACCACAGTCGAAAAGGGCGACGATGTTGTTGCTTTGCAATATATATGTCGGCCTGACAAAAGCTTTCTTGTATTTTTATATTCAAACACCCTTTCCCCTTGACAATTGCCCTTTTTGTATTTGTACAACAAATATAAATAAACACTTTAACTTTTGCTGCCTGCACGAAACTGACAGCGCGCATTTACATGAATGTCTTGTATTTTAGTCTTTTTGCCTTTTTGTCTTTTTTGTCCTTGATTTGCCTGATATATCGCTGTCTACCAAAAGCACTCGTTTTTGTTCTTTTCAGACCCCGTCTCATGGCAGCACAATGTGGTGCTGCAGCTCGGCCGGGATGGCGTCAATCAGCTTCTTGTCCGTCAGCCACTTGCGCGAGAACAGGCGGTCCGCATACCGGTACGCGCCGTCGCACAGAATCGTCACCACCGTGTGGCCGCGGCCCAGCTTCTCGGCCACCTCCTTGGCCGCCACCACGTTAAGCGCCGAGCTCGCGCCCAGGTACAGCCCTCCTCCGCCAGGCACCGGTACACCATGGCAATGCTCTTCTCGTCGGCAATCGTCAGCGAGCCGTCCAGCAGGCCAATGTCGGGCTGCAGGTTGTCCGTCACGCGGCCCTGGCCAATGCCCTCGGTGATGGACGACCCGGACCGCTCGACCAGCTTGCCCCGCTGCTCAGGTACGAGTGCAGCACGCTGCCGGGCGGGTCCGCGAGGAAGCACTGCACCTTGCCGCCCGAGACGTCCTTGAGGTAGCGCGTGGTGCCGGCCAGCGTGCCGCCGGTGCCCGTGGCGCACGTGAACGCGTCCACGCGGCCGGCCGTCTGCTTCCAGATCTCGGGGCCCGTCGTCTCAATGTGCGCGCGCCGGTTCGCCGTGTTGTCAAACTGGTTCGTCCACACGGCGTTGTCGAGGCGGGCCGCGTGCCGCGCCGCCTGGTGGTTGTAGTTCATGGGGTTGTCAAAGGCCACGGCCGGCACGGGGTGCACCTCGGCACCGAGCAGGCGCAGGAGGTCGATCTTGCCCTGCGACTGCGTGTCCGGCATGTAGATGACCAGCTTGTAGCCGCGCGCCGCGCACACGTGCGCCAGGCCGATGCCCGTGTTGCCGGCGGTGCCCTCGATGACGGTGCCGCCGGGCTTGAGCAGGCCGCGCTCCTCGGCGTCAAGCACGACGTACAGCGCGGCAACGATCCTTGACGGAGCCGCCCGGGTTGGCAAACTCGGCCTTGCCCAGGATCTCGCAGCCGGTCTGCTCCGACAGGTGGCGCAGGCGCACGAGCGGCGTGTTGCCAATGGCGCCGACAAAGCCGTCGACGACGCCCAGGGCGCTCGAGACGTCGAGGGTGTGCTGGGAGGGCGGGTTGGCCGCGGCCACGACGGGCGCGGCAAAGGACGACGAGGCCGAGGCAGAGAAGAAGGCCGGCCGGATGGCGTTGGAGGCAGGCGCCGCGGCTGTGAGCCGACGCAAGCCTGTACGGAACATTGCGAGGCGGGGTGGAGGAGAGGGAACACTGAAAAAGAAAGAAAACAAAAAGAAAGACAGAAAGAAGAAGAAAAACTGGAGTCTCACGAGATTGTGAGAGAACCACAGATCGCCCGTATATAAAGACAGTGACGTGAGATGGAGACAGCTCGGTGTTTGTTCACACGCCGTTGAAACAGAGGTGCTGGTTACTAATTCGACTGAGAAAAAAAGACAAAGGCGAGAATGCGTATGCGCACAGAGTGAGGCGGCCGTCGGTCCAGCTTTGGTGGGGCACGGGAGAACGCCTCCAGGGCGCCGGGACGCTCTGTCAAATAGCGTGCCGCGGGAAGAATGGCGCAATGCCGCACGGTAGCTGCAATCGTGTTAGATGGTAGATTGGAGCTACCGAGTTGGGAAGTATTGGCGGCCAACAGGTTGGAGAAAACCCAGACCAAGAGAATAAACGACGAAAAGAAGCCTCTGGGCTTTTGTTGTTGCGTGAGAATGTCGGTAGAAATAAAGATAAGTCGGCAAAAGTGACAATAGAAGCAAAAACGTAGAATAATGAAAAGAAAAGAAAAAAAGAAAAAAAGAAAAAAAGAAAAAAGAAAAAGAAAAGAAAAAGAATCAAAATAAAGGAGTAAATTCATATGCCAAATCGCAAAGCTATGCAGGGTATGCCATAATCCAAAAATAACCGCCATGCCATCATGTCCTCACCCTGATCCCACACCTGCTCTATTCGCCCAGCATCTTGACAAAGCCGCTCGGGAACAGACCCTTGCGGCCCATGTACACGCCGTGGTACCACTCGCCGTTGACATCCTCGATCTCACGGATCTCGGCCCAGCGCGGGAACATGAGCTCGTCGTCGTTGGCCGGTGCCGCTTCGCCGCTGCCACCGTCACTGCCGCTGCCACTGCTGCCCGTGTCCGGGTAGTAGGCCCACCGCGCCACGGCCGTTCGGCCTACACCCCCACCGGCGGGAAAGACGTGCTCGTGGATGCAACGGGCAACGCAGCAGCCGCCGTCGCCGTCTTGACGGGCGCGGACAACGACGACGATGGCAATGGCGGTGGCGCGCTCAGACGCACATTGCGCGATACGAGCCGCTCAAACTGCCGCTTCTCCTCGTACCACACATACCACGTCTCGAGGTCCTGTCCCTCGCCGGTGTCCGTGGCTGGCTCTGTCTCGAGCCGGAAGCCGCCCACCAAGTCCTCGACAACAATGCGCCGGGGCACGCCGCCCTGCTTGCCGTCCTCGTAGAACGCCACCACCACCATGCGGTGGCCCTTTGACGGGCACCGGCCGCCAGCCGTTGGGCCCGTTTTCGGCAGCCATCCCGGGCGCCAGGGAGCCGTAGCACTCCTGGCAGACGTCGTAGTCGCCTGGATGCGTGCCGGGCACGGCCGTGCTTGTGCACGAGTAGCAGTGGAAGCGTGCACGGGTGGGCGGGATTGCTTTACGGCAAAGGTCGCATGTCGTCGTGAACGTGAGTGCACGGAAGGAGCCGATCCGCAGTGCTGCCGACGCAGGAGGAGCCGAGGACGGTGTCGAAGGCGACAGGGCCGTGTCAGCAGGAAGCTCGCTGGCCGCTGGGAACAGGGCGGATGCGGGCGGCCGCGGCGGTGGCGCGGGCAGCATGTGGCCCGCAAGCTCTTGTGGTTGTGGTTGTGGTTGTGGTTGCGGCTGCTGCGCGACTGCCACGGGATCATGCGTCAGCGGCAGCAGCGGGTGCGTGCAGGAAAACCCCTGGTTGACGCAATCGTTACAGAACCGCCCAGTCGCCCTCGTCGCACACATCGCAGCGCCAGTTAGCAGCTGTTGGCCAGGCGCGGCACCGCGCACAAAACACACCGCTCTGCAGCCTGTCCATTGGGTCTTCCGTTGTCAACGTACGTCGGCCCTCGGCGCCACCGGGCACGATGCGCGGCATAAGGTAGCGGTTGGCCGTCAGCATGTGCGGCTTTGGGTATGTGGCGCCGTGGCGGCAATTGTTGCTGCGTTCTCGGCACGCCACCCGGCGCCGCCTCTTCCTCCTCTCCCACTTGTCCCAAACCGAGTAGCCAAAGCCAAACCAGTGCAAGCAGCCCTTGCCGGCCCGGAAACAGTCGAGACAAATGTTCCAGTTGCCGTTGCTGCAGGTGGAACAGTTTGTAGTGCAGGTCGTACTCAATGTGCTGACGGTTGCATCGTGAGCAAGAAATGTCTGGCTCAGAATAGAGGGTGCTTCCCTGGCGACGGTGGCCGCTCTGCTGCTGCTGCTGCAGTTGGGGAGAGGACGACGTCACCGAAGAGATACCGGGCAGCTCATACGTATCGATCGCGACTGGTGACAAGGCAAAGTTGGCCGATGCGATAGGCGGCGGTGTCGTGTTGTTGTGTTGTTTGTGGTGGTTGTGATGGTTGTGATGGCTTGGCAGGTCTTTGAGTAGACTGGGCAACACTAGCAGTGGGCGTTCTTGCAGTGTTTGAGTTTTGACGAGCGCATGATACGATGCTGGCTTCCCTCGCCAGCACTGTTTGGGTGGTGCTGCTGGCCAAGAAGAGTGCTGTTTCGGCGGCCGTGACCCCCGAAGGCGTTGGCAGACCCATTGCCGCAGCGCGTGCTTGGAACGAGGCCGTCGTGGGTGAGCTGCTGTTGGACTTGAGAGAGGAGTTGGACGACGAAGGAAACGATGGGGTAATGTGGCCACTCCGCCCATCCGACGAGTGCGTTCGGGGCCGTGCAACTGGAGTAGGAGTAGGAGATAAGGCGAACCGGTGGCATGGATGGAAGTTCGGTTAACGACGCCACTGTTCGCCAGCAAGCTCGGCTGGACGCAGAGGGAGTTCGATCTGTCGAGTGGTGCCGTCGGGTGGTTCGGCGGCATCAGACGTAAGCTCGTAGGCACGCGTGAGCTGGCGTCTCTCGCTGGCCGTCCGCCGGCGTTTGGTATTGTGCCGGTGAGTGTCCGTCGCGACCCTCGGAATGCCTGGCGGCTGGCGTTTGAGACAGGTGCGGCTTGCGGCCGACGGAGGGCACGGACGCCGGAACGGGGTCACGCCGTCCGCCAAGACCGCTACTGGGAGGGGCCCGGGGCCGTGGTTGACGACCCTGACGGTGCGAGGGCTTCACTGCACCCATGACGGGTTTATGCCCCCGATAAAGATGAAAGGGGGCCCGGGCCCCCAGCTTTCTGCAAACGCCAGGCAAGTTGGGCCCCCCAGACACCGTTCTGGCCCGGCTGGCAGGGTTGGTGCGGAGAGTGTGTGCGCCGATACGTAAGGAATGTGTCCCCGTATGCAGATATCCCAAGCCAAATAAAACAAATGAAAAGCCCAACAAGTCATACGGAAAAAATATAACCGTTTTCCCTCTTCAGACCACGCCACAATTACAGAGCAAGCAGGAGACCGGCAACCACCGCCAGCAGAGCGCTGGCGCGCGTGGCGCTGACAGCAGCCGCACCAGCAGTGACGGGCAGCGTCGTGGGGAAGCCCGAGGCGGGCTTGGATGCCGAGGGCGGGGCCGTGATCAGAGTGGTGCCACCGTTGCCACCGTTGCCACCCGTGGGGACAGCCGTGGGGACAGCCGTGGGCGTCACAGTGGCGGGAGCAGAGCCCGTCAGGGTGATGGTGCCGACGACCGAGGAGTAGGTCGTGGGAGCCGTGAAGGTGTTGGCGGGAGCCGACGAGGCCGGGTAGGTAGTGAACGTCACGGTGCTGGAGAACGAGGTGGGGATGGTGACGGTGGCGGGGCGACCGCGGCGTGGTGGAGTTGCCGCTCCAGTGGACGGTGGTCGAGGCAGCGGCGACGGGGCAGACGGTGGTCTTGGCGACGACAATCTCCGTCACAAGCTTCTGGGTAAACGATGCCGGACAGTTAACAACCGAGGCGGCGCACGAGGTGATGGTGACGGTGGTGGTCTCGAGGTAGGTCGAGGTGATCAGGGTGTTGGGGCCCTTGACAGTGGCCGAGACGGCGCCGACGGTGCCAGTGGTTGTGGCAGTGGATGCGCCAATGGTGGAAGTCAAGGTCTGGGCCGACTTCGACACGCTGGTCTTGGTGTAAGCCGACGAGGCCTGGCTGTCGGTCGAGGTCACGGTGGTGGCACCAGACGAGACGAGAGTGACGGTGGAGGT
The DNA here is from genome assembly GCA_016097085.2 of Sporothrix curviconia. Classification (NCBI taxonomy): domain Eukaryota; kingdom Fungi; phylum Ascomycota; class Sordariomycetes; order Ophiostomatales; family Ophiostomataceae; genus Sporothrix; species Sporothrix curviconia. The sequence goes on from JADMNF010000276.1 coordinate 26,524, forward strand.
GCCCAAGTGGTGGTGGTGCTGGGACTGCTGCTGGGACCGTTGCTGTTGCTGTTGCCGTTGCCAGCAGACGAGGAGGAAGAGCCGCCGTTGCCAGCCGAGGAGGAAGAGCCGCCGTTGCCAGTCGAGGAGGAAGAGCTGCCGTTGCCAGTCGAAGATGATGAGCCACCGTTGCCAGCCGAGGAGGACGAGCCGCCGGTCGACGAAGAGGGCACAGCAGTCGATGTGACAATGGCAGTCGAGGTAGCAGTGTAGGTTGCAGGGATCGAGGAGACGGACGACGAGCTAGGGCCACCACCGCCAACGCAGTTGGTCGCCAGGGGAGCAGTGGCCAGGGTGACGGAGATGGTGGGGGCCAGTCGAGGTTGACAATGTCCAGGACGTCGACGTCGAGCTCGACAATGATGCCGACATCGAGCGAGAAGGCCTCGGTAACGGCGTGGCTGGGGCACGAGGCGGGCTTGGGTGACTGGGTTGCCGATAATGATCGAGGTGTAGTCGAACAGGTTGATCCAGACAGCGACCTCGGCGCCGCCTTGAGCAGCTCGATACCGAGGGGATCCACGTTGGCGTCAATGCCAATCTCGGTGCGCAGGCGCAGGCCGACCTTGAGGCGTGACGTCGACGTCGAGGTCCACGTCACGCCGAGCGTCAGCGGCAGCGTCCGCGCGCCCAGGTTGTCGAGCTGGTGGTTGACCACCTTGGACGTGAGCACGTTGATCTCGATAAAGGAGCCCTGGGGGAAGTTGACGTAGAAGCCCGCCGACAGGTCAATGGCAGCGTCCAGGCTGATGACCAGGTCCAGCGCGAGCGCCAGGCCGGCCTTAATGTCCAGCAGACCGGGAATGTCAATCGACAGCTTGCCCGAGGTGACGAGCTTCGGCCGCCTCAAAGACCTTGGCATCGGCCTTGACGTCGAGCTCAATGTAGGCCTCGACACCGCCCAGGTTGATAATGACCGTCGGGTCCAGGATGAAGTTGGAGTTGAGCTCGACCTCGACGTCACCGCTCAGCACGGCGTTGGGCAGGCCCAGGTGCAGGTTGACGTTGGCCAGGTCGCCCTCGGCGGCAGGGGCAAGGCCGCTGAAGAGAGTGGCCTGGTTGTAGGTCTTGCCCAGGCTGAAGGATGTGCTCGAGGCCGAGCGGCTGACCAGCCGCCTTGTCGTCGGCCACGAGGGGGGCAGGCGAGGCCTGAGCAACCGGAAAGAGGGCCCCGAGA
>JADMNF010000277.1:0-27671 GCA_016097085.2 Sporothrix curviconia
GTGGTGTTTGCTGCCCGTCAATGCCTCAATGGGTGGCGCTTGTCGTCTGCCGTCTGCTGTCGGTGGTGAGGTATGTTGACTTTGTACCTCGAAAAAAAGCAGCCTGTGCCTGAAAATGGCCAACAGACTACGGGGGCCTGGAGCCAACTAGTAACAGCGACGGACGGCAAGAACAGGGGCTGGGGCAGGCGCTAACGGACCGCGCGGTTGCCAAGTTTTAATTGAATTTCGAGGTCACGTGCTTTCGCGTTTGTCCTTTCTTCCCACTGTGGGTATTACTGCAAAACGCCACTCAACAAAACACGTCACTGACTGTTGCTCGCAAACTGACCTGTTGAAACGCTCGAGGGACGTCGCATGGCTTGGCATCGGACGATTGGTTGCCTGGGAGTCAAATGCTCACCACTTTTTTGGCGGGCCTCACGAGCAATGACGAGATGCCACTCAGCTCAAAACTGTCTGTGCAGACGACTTTTGAACGAAACACTCACGGCACACACGTGGCACATGGCCATTGCCGCGAGGATGGACGCCTTTGTGACGAGACAGAAGAAGCGGAAGCTGACATTGCCATCGCCATCGCCACCGCCAGCTAGGCCATCGAGTGCGACGACAACGACGACGACGACGACGGTTCTTTCTGGGCAGATTGCTTCTGTGCGTGAATCGCCCGAGGATGACGACGACGACGAGTCGACCGAGGTCAAGCTGGCTATGCTGGCCTCGCTGCTCAGCGACATCACGGGTGCTGCCGATGTTGACCAGGACGTGCTGCTGGACCTGCTCCTCGCCCACGATGGATCCGTGCTAGTTGCGTCTGAAGCTTTTCTGAGCCGGCCGGACAAGTGGAAGAAGAGCAAGAAGAAGCTGCGCATGCTTGGCGGCGGTGGCGGCGGTGTCGGCGGTGTCAGTGGGGTCGGAGGCAGTGTCATTAGCCAGCAGACGTCCCTACGTGGAGTCTTTGCCAGTGGTGGCAGCGGCACTGACGGCAACAATCCTTCTTTGCTCGCCTGAGAAGAAAGCCGGGCCGGCGACGACACTATTGTCGCGCCATGGGCGCACGCTCTACCTGTACGACCCCGTTGATGTCGAGGCCCACACGCCCTGCACGCTGGTGCACAACTTTTTGCCGGCTGAGATGGCCAACGACTTGCTGCGAGAGATGCTGGCCGAGGCCAAGTCGTTTGGTGAGCCGTACACGTTCAAGCTGTTTGACCAGGTCGTGTCGAGTCCTCACACATCGTGTCTGTACCTCAACTCGGCAGCCGAGGCAAAAGAAGCAACGGCTGGGCGGCCCGCCGGAACGAGCAGGAGTGGCGGAGGAGGCTACCATCCGAGGGGATTAAGGCCGGACGAGCTGGTCGCGGACGACACTGTGGATAAGATGGAAGCAGACGGCACGTTTGTTCTGACCACAAAGACACACGAGGGCTACCGGTACAACGGCTCGCGGCTGTCCGACATCCGCACCGTCACGCCGCACATGGCACGCGCCAAGCCACTCGTCGAGGAAGCCGTCAACAAGGCCATCCAGCAGCGTATTGTCACGCACTACCCGGGCGGCCGCAAGCTGCGGTACCAGAACCCGAACCCGTGGCGGCCCAATGCAGCGTTTGTCAACTGCTACAATGGGGGCAGGAGAGTGTGGGCTGGCACAGCGACCATTTGACATACCTGGGGCCTCGAGCCGTCATCGGGTCCATGTCACTGGGCGTGGCGCGCGAGTTCCGTGTCCGGCGGATCGTGCCTCGAGATCCGGCTGCCAAGGGCGAGACAGGGAAGAAACCGCCCAAGGAAGACGATGCGGCCGGGCAGATCAGCATCCATCTGCCACACAACTCGTTGCTCATCATGCACGCCGAGATGCAGGAGGAATGGAAGCACTGCGTGACGCCAGCACCATCCGTCGAGCCTCATCCCATTGCCGGCGTGAAGCGTATCAACCTCACATACCGCGACTACCGCGCAGACTTTCACCCCAACCACACGCCACGGTGCCGATGCGGCATTGCCTCGATCCTGCGCGTCGTTCAAAGGAAACAGGAGAACCACGGCCGCTACTTTTGGATGTGCCATGCCGGCAACATCCCAGACCGCGAGGGCTGCACGTTCTTCCAGTGGGCCGAGTTTGACGACGACGGCGTGCCTCTTTGGAAGCACAAGGGGAATGAGAAGGAGAAAAGGACTCTGAATTTAGAGGCAAAAGAGGAGCCACAAAAAGACGCCATAAATCAATAGATACAAAAAAGAAACAAAAGACAAAAAAAGACAAGACAAAGACAAGAGACCAAAATAAGCCATGCGTTTGTAAAATTGAATAAAGGGTAGCTGATATCCCCTGCTTTAGCATAGCAACACTTACAGTAACCTTATCCTGTCCCAGCATCGAGTAAAGCTTGGTTAATAATACATAAAGGCTCTGTACCATGCTGTCCATTACGAGAACCACCCGGCCACGACCATTTGCCAGACCGCTTGCTGATGGTGCTGCTCCGGCTGCTGCTTCGGAAACTGCTGTACGCTGCCATTCTCTCATCGCAGTTCTCATTCTTCAGGCTCTGCTGGGACGCACCATGAGTCAGATCATGCAAGTTCGTCGTATCCATGCCATAGGACGCCGAATGTTGCGAGGCGCTGTATCTGGTATAGCCTGCTTCGGACCACCAGAGACGAGTCTCCCACTCTTTCGTGGCAAAAGACAGCCTGGCGATGGCGAGTCCGACTCGACGGGGATGTTGGTAGACGACATGGCTAGGCGTGGAGGATGGGACAGGGAAACCGGCTTCTGGAAAGCCGCATCCGACGCTGATGCCAAGTGCTCAACAGAGCACGATGCGCGTCGATGAGCCTTTTTTGGCTTCCGTGGTTGGACTCTGAGCTGATATTCTTGCCCGAGAGGTGTTGCTTTCTCAAAGCAGTTCTCGTCAGCTCGATTCTCAGTCTTTGGCTTTTGCTGCTGCGACTGAAGGGACTGGATGGAATGGGATGCAGCGCGAGGTGTCACCTCTTCCAGGTTGTCATCCATAGCTCCGTTTTCAGGAGTACCAGGTCGCTATTTCTGGGATTCCTCCTCGCCAGGCCTTGCAGTTGCGTCCCAGGCCTCGAACGTCTTTCCGGCGCGCCGCAGCGTCCGCATGTCGTTTGATGTAGCAATTCTCTTTGCCATCTCCTTCGCTGCAGCCGGGCCCCAGTGTTTGGCGACAATGTCCACCAAGGGGCTGCCAGCCGCCGGAGCCGGGGCGGCGACCACATGGAAATCGAGTTTTGCTGCATCACAAGAGCCGTGGCGGTCGTCTCAATTGTCGTCCGGATCTCGACACAGCCCCCATCACGATCTGCTGGGTCCCTGCTAGCATCCCGTTTTGGGAAACCGGAGTGGGCATATGTGAGCTGGACTTGCATGTATTCTCGAGAAGTCGATCCAAGCTGCAACTCAAGGTCCTCCAACAGCTGACCTGACTTGCTATTGTGAGATAGGGGCCGGTAGTCTTGGGACTCGGCCGGATTCTTCGTCTTTGTTGTGTCAAGGTGGACATGCACCACCATCAGGCGACGAGTTCCGGGGAGGAGTGTGATTAGGCTCGGGCTCTTCCCAATCACCTCGAGGATCTCACTCTGGTAGGACGGAAGAATCTTGATGTCCATCCCGGAGATATACCCAAAGCGATAGAGTCCTGTGAGATGTAAATTTTTAGCTTTTGGCATAGATGAACAATGGTTCAGTCAGTCGACGAATATGGCCTTTGCATACCCTGGTCATCTTCAGCAACAAAAGACGATGTTGAAGCGTGGCGATGGTCCTGCTTGAATCGGTGGTCACGCGACGAACCAGTGCCCAGCGGCCTTGTGATTTGGGCGACAAGCTCAATGGCAACCCAGAAGCTGTTCACAGCCCCTTCGACTGTTCTGCATTCGGGGGTCACCGTAACAATGGGGACCAGGATCTGGGGGTCAACCTCTGCCGGATCCTCCGACTTCGCCAAAAGCTGGCTTAGTCTGCGATCTGATAGTGCTCGTGGCACATCGAGCTGACTGTTGTGGTGTGCCAGACGGCCATTATAGGGACTATCGAAAGGAATGGCTGACGCGGCTCGCATGTATGGCTCATGTGGAAAACAGGCTGGGGTCTGTGGCCAATGCATCCGAAGTCGACAACGGCCGGCCACCATAAGCATGGCGACGAGGAGACCGATGGCCTGGGAGGGCCGACAGCGTATCATAGGGTCCATGTCTGTCCGATGATGCAGCAAAGTCGCGCATCTGTCTTCCGTTATCACCAGGTTGATCCGGTCGCCAAATTCGGCGCCCGGTACTGGACAGGTAATCAGGATTCAGCCCAAACATCTCTTCGATCCGAATGTTGCCATACAGCGTTGGCTGAGAGTGGATGTCACTGATGCCAGACCTGAGCTCGTCGCTGTCGAGACGCATCCTCTCAAAGTTGTCTAGAGCTTCTCCCTCTTCGTAGGGACGCCCTCTGCTATGACTGGGGGACAGCTGTTGATGTGGGTGAATCCCATCATCGTGATTGTCTGACTGGTATTAGAATCTTAAAAAGCACGAGCATACAAGTTAATTCTGTGATTCTTTTTTCTTTGGAAAACTGACCTAGGCTCTGCTGGACGTCTCGCAGATATTGTGACCGGACCGACGCATACCGCCTGTCGGTGTCATAGCCCTGCTCCTGGGGCCAGTATCACCCGTGTCACTGCCCGAGCCGAAGCTGTCTGTGTCATTGAGCCTCCTTCTCGCCACACACGCCGAGTGAGCTGCCGCAGTATTGTAGAAACGACTCGCACCGCCATCCGTCCGAGATGGAAGAGTTATCCGCTTCTTTGGAATGCTGAGCGGCTGTTGAGTGGCATGGTGTCCTTCTTGGACGCTGTCTATGCTCTCCTCGGTAGCAGCGCTTGCTCTTCTGGATGGTGGTCGAGATCTGCGTCCTGGCTATGGGTATTGCCTGTGTTGTCAGTCTGGCGAATAGGGGCTTCAGGGGGCCGTTTGACGATCCGAAGAGGACCTGGGTGCCGGTCGTCGTCTTCCATTGAGATCCAGGGGCCTCGAGGCTGCTTTGGCGATGATGTAAAAAACTGGAGGTCAAAATTCCCAAGAAGCCAAGGAATGGTGAGGATAGCGAGGATGGTGAGAATGCAGAAAACCGGCCAGGATGGAAGCTTGCTATTGTTTATTTACATTTCCCATTCTGGCAACCAGTCCACGTCAACGCCGAAGCAGGAAGGAGATGGCTATATGCGCTTGCCTTTCTTATACATGTCTTGGTCAGGTTGTTCGATTTCGAATTTCACGCGGAAGGCACGAAGGGGGTCAAATGAGATCAGTCTTAAAGGGATTAAAAAAGGCTATCCGAAACGCATTTCTTTAAAAACGGACAAGAGGCTCTACAGACCTCGCGAAAATGGGGACAAATTATGGAAAGGCGAGCTCTCATGATGCCTGTGCACCAAGAGTCCGCTTGAGATTGTCCTTGACAGCCTCGATATCGTTGTTCTCCATACTCAGGAAGCGGATCTGCAAAAAGTCAGCAATTTTTTTTTTCTTTTTTTTCCTTTTTCCCCCCTCTCTCATCTCTATTTATATCGTAACTTACCACGTCGTCGTAGCGCCTGCGCTGCCAAAGAGAACTGGGTCCGAGAGGCTCGTGCTGATGCCCTTTTTGACACGCTCCTCCCACACATGCTCCCAGTTCCATTCACCTGGCTTCCGCGGCGGCTCAGGCCCCAGGCCTGGGGACTTGCTGCTGCCGCCGTCGACGGCTGTTTCGGGTCTGCACTGGCGGTGCCGTTCTTTCTTGCCTGCTGGCGCTGGTGTGTCCGCCACGCATTCCAGGCGCCGGGGTTGCCGGCAGCCTCCAGCGGATAGAGTCGAGAACGGCCTCGTCGTCAAACGTGCTGCGGATGTACCGCAGGACATCATACGTCGAGACCTCGTTGCTGTGCGTCTGGGTCTGCACGTACGAAGGCGTCGAGGCCACCTCCGAGTAGACACTGGCGCTGGCCGCCGTGTCACGGCCGCCGGACCGCGGCACGCCGCCGGACCCTTCTCGCTTCCCCCCAAAAGGCGATGCGGCTGACGAGTTGGGCGTGCTCTGGGCACTGCCATTTGCGGCAGTGACGCGCGGAGGTGTCTGCGGCCGCAGCGGGGACGACGATGGCGCCGCTCCTGTCTGCTGCTGTTGCTGTGGGCTCTGGTGCTGGTGTTGGCCGCTAAGCCGCTTGTTGCGGTTGCCACGGCCAAACCAGGACGGGAAGCCGTGGCGCAAGCTGAAGCCGCCCGGTGGCAGGCGCTCTTCGTCTGTTGCACTGACGGTGCCGTTGTCCTGGATGTCGGTGGTGTAGGTGTAGGTCGTGAGGGGTGTGATGAGCGGGTGGAAGATGTCCGTGGCAAATGTGACGAGCGGCGGCAAACTCGGATAGGAGTCCGGGAACGATATCTGAAAGCGCAACACAGCAGGTGCGTAGGGCCCTGGGGGACAAGTCCAGCGTGTCAGCTGTCGGTAAACGTGCCTGCAACAACACACAAATAAAGGTGGCCTGGGGCAGCCTCACCGTTGCGGACAAAGATCACGCCGGCCCACAGCGATGGTCGCCCGGCGTCAAAGTCATAAAAACACCTTCTGGCAGACCTGCTTGAGGCCAGAGCTTCGGGAACGAGTCGTTAGTTATTGTGAGCAGAGAGGAGAAGGAGGAGAAGGAAGATGAGGAGGGGAAAGAGAGGGACGTACAACTCGGCCAAAAGGTTTTGCCGCCGCAGCGACGGCAAGCTGGTGAACTTTGAGGTAGTCATGTTCAGCAGTTATGACCACTCGGTATTATGGTGTCAAGGGAAACGAAGCACATTGCGGACGTCGCGGGCGCGACAGAGTCAGGGCCGTGTTCCAGGAGATGGTCGAGTTCATGCGCGTCCCAAGCACATAAGCTGTCCCGAAATGGGAGGCGGTCAAATAGGCGGTGAGCCAGTTTTGCCGGCTAATTCCAGGTCCTAGCTCGGCTCTTGCGCAGTGAGGGGCAGCGGGGAGGGACTAAAATCTGTACTCAGTAGCTGTAATACACAAGCTTTGCTAGAGTGGATGAAGTCATTCAAAGCTTAAACTTCTGGTGATCACGATGCCGAACGAGCCAGCTAATGAATAGTCGAATAGCATTTTGAACCTTTGTGATAGAAAATGGAATCTTTTCTTCGTCTTTCAGAGACAAAAGAAAGCTCCGTCAGGTGAGCCGTAGTAATGTATCCCCAGAAAACATTCTATGAAATAGACAAAGCATTGCCAACCAAACAACGTGCACCCCTTCGTCTATCCCAGTCGCTTCTCAATCTTGTCCTTCTCCTGGTCTCTGATCTGCGCCAGGTCCGCCCTGGTCGAGTCGTAGCGCGCCGTCACTTGGTTGAAGGGGTTGTCCGGGCTCTTCTCAAACTCCTTGCGGATCTTGTCCTTGCGCTGGTTCAGCCGCAGGCCCTTGCTGGTGCCGTCGGCATCCATTTCTGCCAGCCGGCGCTCCTCAAAGGCAGCAAATGCCGCCTTGAAGCGGCGCTCGGGGTGGCGGTCGATTGCACCGGCGCCGCTCGCGCCGCTGCCGCCGTCGAGCGACAGCGCATCGAGGGCGTTGTCGATACCCGTCGCGTTCAGTGTCGTCAGCTTCTTATCAGCCGGGCCAGAGTCGTCCAGCTGAGACAGGTCGAGTCCTCGTGATGGCGCGGCGGTCTTCTTGCCAGCAGCCTTGGCGTTCTTGGGGTTGGCGCGGCCGGGGGTGTTCTTCTCCTCCTCCGCCAGCATGGCATCGCGCTCGGCCTTTTTGCGAGCCAGCTCAGCCTTCTTGGCTGCCTCGGCTTCCCTGTCGAGGAGGTTCACGCAGCAGTCAGCATCTGTAACTAGAGATCGGAAAGCGCCTGGCTGGCCAAGTGACAAGGGAGGGGGGAGGGGGTGCGAGCGTTCCTGGCGTGGGCGTGGACGTGGGTGGGCTTGATAACGCATCAACCGCACGGGCGATGTGGCGACGTGGCGATGATTTGATGATGCGACGAGGCGAACTGCAGTGCGAACCACGACGAGTACGGTAGCCATCAGGTCGCAACAAGGGCCACAAACACGAAGGACAAGCAGAGATCCGCGCAACGGTTGCGTGACGTGTATTTTCTCGGATATTCTCATCCTCGCTGTCCGTGTCGCTGCGAGGCTGTCACACCAACGGAAGCACCATCCGGCAGGCCGTTAAGCAAAAGCGCGCGTCCATCGGACCCATGTGACTCTGCAGGGGTGGTAAAGGGGAAGAAAAGGTGCAGAAAGAACGGAAAGTCACGAGAACCACGAGAACACGAAACCACGACCACGAAAACCACGAAAACCGCAACTCACTTCTTGCCGGCGCCCTTGGCGCCCTTCTGCCAATCTGCTGCCTCTGCGGCCTCAGCCCGGGCATCTTCCGCAGCCGCCTTCTGAGCCGCAGCCTCGGCCTTGCGGGCCTGGCCCTGGGCCTTCTTGCCGCCGCCGCCGTCGCCGCCCTTCTTTCCGCCAGCCATGGTCAGGGCGTGTGTACGCGTGTGTGCAAGCGCGTGCTCCTTGGAGGTGTGTGTCGTAGGGAGGGAGAGGGGGTGGGCTTCTTGTCGGCTGCTGCGAGTGGACTACAAATACGGACGTCGTAGGTCTTTGGTCGTGCGGTGTGGGTGGGAGGCGGGAAATGCGGTGAGAGAAGCAGGGAGGAAGAGAATTCGATAGAGTGACGCTGGACTGCAGTGGAGGTCTTTGTTGTCGGGCGGTTGTGGTGTTTCGGATGACTCGTGCTATTTTGCACTTTAATTGCCCTTTTTTCCTTTTTTTTCCTTTTTTTTTTACTCAGTAAATCGGTCGCGTTCCTTCCTCCTGCCTGGCGCCTAGCTTGGCCCGAGGCCGATTTACGGACCGGTTCTGGGGAGGGACGACTTAGCCAGGATGTGTGGGCTGGTCGAATGTACGTCGTAAATCCGCTGCTAGACAAATAAATGACTGGGCTGCGCTTTCCGACCAGAGAAACACAGCCCTATGACGAAGCTGTCTGGCATTGGCAAGATACCAAAACATCTGTCGAGGCAAGAGCAGCTCAAAGGTCAGCTAGGCAGGCACTGGCCTGCAGCGGGGAACCTTCCGGGCAATATGCACTGATGCACCTATTTCACAGGCGAGGTGCTCCGTAATACGACGGCAGGGAAGGTACGCTCATAAAATGGAAAGAGCGTGGTTGCCGTGTCTGGAAAGTGCGTCGCCAACATGGATGTTATCCGACGAGACAGGGAAGGCGCAAAGAGCGGTGGCGATGCCGTGGCATGTCTTTTTGGCCTTGGCATAACTTTCACGAGGAAAGAGGGCCGCTTGCTCCTTCTTTGAGAGGCACAAGACGAGACAACAGCACAGCACAGAGAAAGGCGTGCATGGCCTGGCACTAATCACATTTCCATCACCAACCACCGCCTTTTGTCTTTTTCAACAACGCAGATGCGTCACGCCGTCCAGCAAATGACACAGCAGCGCACTCGGAGGACTGAAACTATTTCAGCCAAGCGGCAGCTCTCGTGTTCTGCTTTTATGACGGCTCACAAAGGAACAGGCCCGGTGTCTAATGCGGAAGTTGATTTTCGCAATAGTTACCACAAGAGCATTAAAAAATAAATAACTAAAATACGTGTGTATTATTTGTGAAAAAAGAAAATGATGGGCCCCGGGGGAGCAGGGGTGTGAGAGAAAACAAAACAGCTTCAAAAACGGCCACCAATAATTTGCTGTTGGTTCGCAAAAATGTACATGTATTACGGAGTACGGGCCTCACTACCCTTTCCGTCTTTTCCACAGTTCAACACTTCCCTTCTTAGGCCACTTGCTCCGCGGAATGAAGCCGGCAGGCCGAACCCTTGCTCGTTCAGCAAATCTTTGCGGAAGCACTTGCTTTTCATTACAAAGCGCTTCCAAAAAGCACCTGCCTGCCTGTCTTGGATAGATTGAAGGCACAGAGGGATTATCAAGGCGCCTCATTTTTCTGTCACAATAATCTTTCCTTTTCTTGTCAAAAAAAGGAAATATATCAGAAATGAGGCGTCGACAGGTCACAAGGGCTGCTGAACCCCCTTGCCTCAGAAAAAAAATAAGCACAACCTCGAGCGCAATAGAACAAAATGCATTTATTTTACTCATCAGCCGCAATATTTCACTCCGTTCTCTGAACGAAAGTGCACAACATGACTTGGCAAGTTAGGACAACACCACATTTGTGAGATATTAATAGATGACCGGCGTTCACGGTTGCATACTTCCTCGTTCATCTATAGGAAGATACTTTTTCAATGTTGGCGGCTTGCACGTCTTGCCTGATGAAGCCCCGGTATTGCTTCCGGTATCTCTCGTCCCTTGCTTCTGCACGCCGAAAAAATAAGACATGGACATGTGCATCTGATTTGCCTGTGGTCGTAGGATTCGTATTGCCCATTCTACACGAGGGGCGCTGCCCGATAAAAAATATTAGACAACTAGGTATTTGTTGATTTTGCCTTTCTCCTACCTTTGCACATTTTCAAAAGCTTCTCAAAAGACATACAATCGTGATCGGCATCCTCATTTCGGAATATGTGGTGCACAAGCATCGGGGATGCAGTGGACTGGCTTTTCACATGGAAATTTTATCTTGCGTCCTGCTGTGTGCCACGCCTGCCGTATTCTGCAGCACAGGCGCGACCACCAAAGGCTTTCGGAAAATAGACAAACTCCTGTTTATGAATTTTGAAGCCCAACTCGTAATATTCCGTGTACAGTGTAATACGGCAGCATTTATATGAGATCCACAGAGTACAAAACTGTCTGTGCACCACATGCTGCTTGTCAATGTCGTGAGAGTCTGTAAATTATTGCATGAACTGTTCAATCGCCTGTAAATAATGACTGAGTGGAGGACAATTGTGTTTACTGATGACCACGCAGAAGCACCAGCCTTCCTGCCACTGGACACCGAAAACCGTCTCTCCCTGTTCTTCTCTTCTACACTCTTACGGTTCACTTGAGCCAACAAGGTAGAAAGGCAGATGTTGGTAGAGTTGGGGGTCGACATGCCGAATAGGGAGCTAGAGGCTGGGGACACGGGCAAGCGACATACATGTACATGTACATGCACAGGGGATCCTTTTGGTGCCCGTCTTGTACGGAGTACATACTTTGCACATGTATGCCAGCCAAGCGCACCCGTGCTTCGCTTTGAAGTATGCGCTTGCACGATAATTTGGGCACGGCTAGCACGTGTATACGCACCGAAGCTTTCCCGTTTGAGAGGTACATCCACACCGGCCGTGCTACCCTGACTGTTGGAGGATGTGATACATAATCCACACGAGACACGCGTGTGAGAGCACGGTAGAGCAGGCCTCCAAAGGGATAAGCCGCAGCGAAAAGAGTAAGGGGCCAACGAAAATGGTCAGGCAGAGAAAGAGAGAGATATAAAGAAAGAAGATTGGTCGGGGGCGCAGCGCCTAGACCAACGCCACGCCGTAGATTGAAATGTGATCCTGTGAAGATTTTTTGTGTTTTCATGAGTCCTGCATCGGTTAGTTGCTGCATGAGCCACGCTGGTCGGCAAACGACCTGAACACCACTGTCTCGACAACTATGAGTATCGACCAAAATGAGTTGCCGTCTTTTTCTTTAGCCGTAAGCACGGGCAGTTGTTTTGGGGCCATTTTTGGGGCTTGTGAAGATGTGACAGTCCGCATATGTTGTCCTTCATTTGAGGGCTTTCAGGGTCAAGAAGATGAGTCAACGAGGGAGAGCTCGCACGTCTCCCCGCATGGCCGACCCTGCCAGCTGGAGCGAAAAGGCAGTTCATTCATGCAAAATGACGTAGGCTTTCCCTTCTTGTCCGAAAGCTGGACAGAGGGCTCCCTTCCTATCACCCTTTGGTCTCTGGTTTTGAGCCGAAATCTCTCAGTCTGAGCGTAGTGACCGACTGCAATGCAATACTCGCCTGGCAGCATGAGTGGACGTGAGATCCACTTGGGCTTTCCCCCAAGGTCGTGTATTTCTTGCATCTTGTGCTGCAACGTGGCATAACATGGTATGCAGTGTTCCATGTTTCAGCGCCGTAGAAGGCAATAGACAGCAAACCGTCTGTACATGGCCGTTTGCAACCGCCGTGCTATAATTCTGGTCACTGCGGCTAGTTTGGTCATGCCCTGTTGGTTATAATGCTCATGTATGTTTAAGAGGAGGAAGCGGAAGAGGAGACGATTCAAGAGTATGGCATGTCATGATACAAGTCAATGCAACTTAAACAGCAAGTGAAGCGCTCATCCCTGTGCACTGTCGAGAAACACCCACTGGCCCAAACAGTAGTTGTATCTCAGGATGACATTGAGGAGTTAATTTTAAGAGGGGCAAGGGATGCCAGCTAAGGCAAAGGGCTCCAAAATCACTCGCAGAGGATTCACGCACATGGAGATGTCGGGCCGACGGACAGAGCTGAGCTGCATGTTGTATTTGTTTGAAGGGAAATCAAAGCGGTGAGGTCTCGTGTCGGGTGGCCCGGGGTCATTCGCAAGGACGAAGCTTATCGTGAGGCGAGGCACTCGGCAGCTTCTTCCTCATGGTGGCTTAGGGGAGTTTGAAGGCCCCTCGTAGGTACGCAGTGTCTGTATATTGCACAGATAACACAAGCAGCTGGCACCCGGAGGACTTTGCATCCAGCTCCACATATGTGTTCAAATAAGATGCCCGCTTGCGGCGGCTTGCAGTCGCTTATGGGGAGAGTGGGAAATGCAAGCTGATCACGTTTCCCGAAAATGTAAGAGCGATATTCCCCGGACACACAAAGACAGTCATGCAAGACCCAAGTGGCGGTGCGGTGGCCGTGGTTGGGTTTAGAACACCGATGAGCAGCATTGCGGGCATATGGCCAACAAGTGAAGGATATTGGAGCCATGCGCCCCTTTGGATGCATCAAGCACTCGCAGCAAAAATGTAACGCTGGGGGGAAATATGCGTACCCGGCCTTTTTCAAGTATCCGTGATAGTCAGGTGCACGATAACAAGGTGCAAGGAGTGGACATGAGGGTTGAATGGCACAGGGACGCAACAACATGCGCATTATCATCCACACCACCCTTCCTGACGATGAATCATCTGGCCATATAGGCCTCTCGGAAGGGGACGATGATGGTTGTTGTGAGGGTGGGGGGCTAGAAATGTGAAAGAGAATCCAGAAGTGAGGCGCGGCGTGTTGTCCAAGTGAGGCCTTTTGAAGTGTGATCCAGGTCCTATCAGAGATTGACCATGCTGCCCGGCAGCATGTAAACAGGCTGCAGATAGGTGTGCCCCGCGTGCAATTTGGGCAGACGCAGTTGCCATTATGAGGACTTGCGCGTAGCAAGATGAGAAAAAGCAAACAGCACACCACACAGGCAGCGGGACCGAGCAGAAGAGCGACCGTTGGTTGTCTTTCCGCGTATTCATTCTAGCCATATGTAAACCCAGAGGTGAGGTCACAATGCTGCGGCATGGCATGACTGTGAGTCCTGATACGTGGGAGTCCTCCATCACTCCTTTTGTAAATAAGGAGGGCGCGTATCGCGAGAAAGAAAAAAAAAAGCAAAGGACACCCCCTTCTTGTCCCGAGCGCGTTGTTACTGGAGGGTTGAGATTAGCATGGCAGCCCAATCAGTTGAGCCATCATCTGGCCGCCAATCTCTGTTGGCGCATCGTGGCACGGAGGTCACGCCGAGGACTGAGATGGGTCAGAGATGGACTTGTGAGGGAACTATTTGTACAAGTACATGTACAGTGCCGGCGCGCCAACAGCCCCGGCAGAGCCAACCGGAAGTCGGAGTTCCATATTCCACAATTGTGCCGGGTGGCCTCCCTAGACCGCTTGTCGCTGACGATGTCGGTACATCTGCCATCTGGAAAGCCCATTTGTGGGGAATCCTCAGGGGCTTGCTGCTTCCGTGTGACCTTGAGCTCCGGGTGAACATCGGAACGGGCAGTGATGCTCTTGGTAGCGCTGGCGGGCTACCACAAGTCCAAATGATACCAAAGTCCCCATCTGTGCATATCGAATGACCAAGGAACGCAAGCTCATGGGAACGAGACAGTGCATGCTGGTGGAGCAGCAGTAATCCGTGTCTGGCAGATGAGATAGAACTTGTCTTGTTTCGATTCGAAGCCTCGCAGGTTTCTCTTTGCATCTTCCTTTGACGTATGCATCAGTATGTAATTACATATTACACGTACGGAGAACGGTTCTACTCCGTACGGCCTATGAACATAGTCAGTATTGCATTCGGGTGTCGGTGCTCCGTTCAGTCGTCCGTGGTCCGTCTTCCTGTAGTGCGTACATGTAATACATGTCATACTCGTATTTGCCGCCCTTTTCCCCTTAAGAGAAGAGGCCACTCGAACCACCCAATCGCGGCCAGGAAGGCCAGGGCTGGCGCGCTCCTCGCTGTTCGTACCGTGTTGGCCATCCCAAATCTCTGTTTCCGGGGAAGGCATCCGGGGTTTTTGCGGTTGGCGGGCCTGGCTGGCCCCTTTTCGGTTTTTCTATTTAGCTCGTTGCTTCTGGCGCCAGTCGAGCGAGAGCCCAGTGCCAGTTAATTTCCAAAGAAGTCGCCCCCTGTAACACAAACCAAAGACGAGGCAGATGATGCGCAAAGACGTCAAGGATGGGAAGCCACTTACTTTCAGCTTGCAACTGCCATGCGTGCAGCCCCATCAACAGTACCCTTGCAGATGCGTGTTCGGCGGAGCGGCACTCGATAGACTAAATGTAGCGTGGGTCTTCTTATTTCTTTCCCAAAAAAACTCGTCTCTCTCTCTTGCGCTGCAAATAGACGAGATCAGAGTCGTTAGGCGACAGCGTGGATTTTGCACTTGAAATTCACATCCGCAAAGATGGGATTGTCGACACGTGATCACCTTGTGGTTTGGCCAGCGATGAAAAGGAGCTGGTCGGAGCCAGGCCAGGGTTGTCCGTGGCGTGAAACGGTCGACGAACCGGCCGCGAACGTCGTGATCCCTACGTGTATTGTACTTGTGTATATTGGATACGTTGCGTTTCTAGTCTGTACGATACAGGTATGGAGGACATGTGCGACACCACTGACGGGTCCTTCGTTCTTTCCTCTCTTAAACCTGCTTCTTTTCCACTTTCTGTTATCCTCCGCGGCCCTGTTCCTTCCCCCTGGTGCCCTTCGAGCCTTCCTTTCTCTTGACCAGGGCCATCCATCGGAAGCTTCCACGAACAAGGGTCTCAATGGAAAAGGGGGCTGGTTTTGCCACCGCATTGCTCTCTTTTTTTGTTTTGCTCCCCGAAGCTCCCACGCACCACCATCCTGGCGTGTGGCTCTGCCCTGCCCTGCTTCCAGCCATTCGGTTGCCCCCTTTCTGTAGTGGACCTTACCACTTACCACACCAACGGTGTGCGACGGCGACAAGGGAAAGAGCAGGTCACTTGCCCTTTCCGCTTTCCGCCAACAAAAAGACCGAGACTGCTTCGCGTCTTTTTGCAGAGGAAGGAGCTCTCCCTGTCGGGCTCTTTCTGTTTCCTTGAGACATCCCCAACCACCAAGGTGTGGCACCGTGGTTTTCTCGTCACAGTTGAAAAAGTTGACATGAATTGAAAGCGCCCTTGTCCCCTTGTCAGCGTGTTCGCGTCCGGGGTAATTTCTTCCTTTTTTTCTTTTCTTTTTTCTCTCTTTTTATTCTCCTTTATATCTTTATTCTTGTCTTTTCGTGTCTTTCCTTTCCTTTTCATTTTCCTTCCCTTTTTTTTACCCTTGGGCGAGTTAATGCGGGAAAACAGCGCCATCAACGTCCCCAACTAATTTATGAAAAGAAAGCGACGACAGAACGCTGCACCGTCTTTCATTTTCGCGCGGAGGCACTAGGTAAAGCTTCCCGGGCTTCCGTGGTCACTAAGAGCCCCCGGCGGGCAGATGATGGTCGGGCAGGCTAGCCTTCTAGTGCAGTACCGGACAGGGCAGTCGACTGCTTTGGTTTTGGGCAAACTTGCTTTGGGCGCTTGGCAAAGGTTGGTTAGTCTGGACTGAGCGCAAAGGGGTCCATTTTGCGGTGAGCAAGCGTTGTTTTTGTGTTTTTGGCTTGTCTCTGTTCGATGCCGTATTCGGCAGTTTGGGGTGTGGTGCAGCCCTTCAGTCACTTTTCCACCTGCATCGACGCGAAAGTGAAAACCATTATACCAAGATAGCAATAGACTGACGGGTACAAATGGTATACATCCGTAAGAGTATTCGTATCACAATACGACGTGCTCCGTCCATGCACGTGTACAGAGTAGGATTTTCAACGAGTACCAAGTACATGTCATACATACATGCACAAGTATTGATTGATTGCAACCACATGGCAACGTCCGGTTGGAAGCAACGTGACAGGTCTTTGTCCCCCCCTGTTCCCCTTGCTGTGGCAAGGCTATTGTTCGTCCTGGGTTTAGCTCATGGGAAGCTTCGCGAGAACATGCCTTGGGGACAGGGACGACAATGAAGACCAGGACGTATCCGTTTGACACGGAACTGATTTAAGACACAGGCCGTTGGCGTGCAGGGCCTCGACACAAGGCAAAGGTGATACGGGGAAGAGGGGCTGCGAGTGCCTTGGAGGGAGCATAGATGGAGTCCAGCATATCACCTTGATATCTTAACCAGCCTCAAGAACGAGGCTGTTTTCGGTCGCCATGGTTCGAACCCATTCCATCTTCCGGCAGTGCTTTGTTTTGGTGAGCACACGCTGATGCTTAGATGCGTTTCTCTCTCTCGTATCTTTCTTCTTGTTCAAATTATTTGTCAACGTGCACTCACATGATCCGTAGCCAATGCGTCCCCCAATAAGTGTACCCAGGGAACGCTGTTCGATCACCAGCTTAGGGCGACAGGCCTGTCCTTGTTTGCTTCTGCCGCTCTCTGTCTCCTCGTCCTCCTGGGACAAGTGGGAGATTGTCTGAGTCGTGTCTTACGCACCGGGCCAAGGTGTCTGCTCCCGTGCTTGGAGGGGCGAGCGAGTTGCTATCCGCAGCAATGTATTGCGTCGTACCTGCAGAGCGGGGGATAGAGGCGGCCCGGTACAGCATCCCTGTATCCTTTTTTATGTCCAAGCCGGGTTAAGTCCGTGCTCCGCCACTCTATTGTGCCTGCCGGATGGATGAATTCCAGTCGAGGAAGGTTCATCGGTGTGCCGATGACCTTCTTATGGCAGCCTTTCACATGCCGATTGAGACTCGGCATCATTTCAGTCACCAAACTACCTCGCTTCCGCATATGGCTTGCAGCTCGTGGGTTTGTTTCAGGCCTCGTACGTGCAGCCAGCAGTTCAAGGACAAGGAGCATCCTCAAAAGTTACGAACACCCTTCAAAACACCTCTTTGCGTTTGCGGAAAACGCCAGCAACCTGTCCAGTCTCATAAATTCACAAACTCCTGCCGTTCGCCCATCCTACAGGGGTCGATCTAGGACCAGGCGTTCATCGATCAAAGCGAATTTTTTTTGTTTATTTCGCTCGTCTTAGCCACCTACAAGTACACGAGCTCTTGTTCGACACACTAGTTGTTAAACACCGCGTGTACTCGTACGCATACATGTGTGAGTTGTGTGCACGGTACCCTTCACAGAACGAGTCCAGAAGACCTTTTCCAGAGAACAAAGCGCCACCATGGGAGGGCTTTTTTTTGTTTGCATTGTGATTGCGCCGTCTGTTTTGAATTGTGGCCGGCTTGCCGAACTCGTCTTGGATTGCAACCCTTGCCTCCTCTTACGAAAATCAGTTTTGAGGCCAGTCCCTTTACCCTTTCCCCCCTGTCTGCCCCCAAAGGATCAGAACCGTAGTGACCAATCTGCTTCTAGAAAGAAAACCGTTACAAGTGGTGACGTCTTTGCTACGGCTGGTCTGCTTCTTCATAAACTACGAGGTTGCGGGCGTAAACCTTACTGGGGGACCTCGTACTTCCTGCTTAACCTCTCCCTCACCCCCAGCACACAGCCCCCATTCCCAACTTCATCAACGGAAGAAAAAGCGGTGAGGCCAGCTACCTCTCTCTCGGTTGTCGTGTCCAAGTCTATATTCAAGCCTGCACGCCTGCGGATCTATGTAGCTTACTTGAAATAAAAACAAAGGATCAGGAGAAAACAAAAGGGTGCGCGGGACTTGCATGTACACGTGGCGGCCAGAACTGCAAACGAGTCGAAACGGGCGAGATGGTCGAGATGCGCCCTCGTTTTGCTAGTGCCAGACAGTGTCCTGCACTCTCGTTTTTGCATGTAAAAATACCTGAGCTCGTTGACTGTGTGAAAGGCATGCCTTTCTTTTCGGAAGCGGATGTGGTCGCACCGCGACGCTGCAATCTGCAACCGGAAGCTCCTCGCGACCCTCCACCGTCCGCCTAGCAAGCCAGGATCTGGCTGTGATCGTGCTAGGATCGATAACTGCGGCCGAATTGTACTGATTTATTCACTCCATTTAGCTGTATTTCTTTGTTAGACTTTCTTTTTCTGAATTTCGCTATTAGCTGCACCAGGCTTGCATTTTCCCCTTCCGCTTGTGATTTCTTGTGCCTGTGGCCGCTGGCGCCCACAGTACTTTTTTTGCGGCCGGACAGCAGACAACTTTGTATTGCGTTATTACTTGTGACTTGAGACAATGGCGTGTTACTACATGCCAGAATTGCAGAATATGCTGTGGTGGCCCGTGATTCCGTCGTGACCGACAGTTGGCTGACCTTCCCGTTCGGTGTTGGGCCTGCGGTGTGCGTTGGCCGTTTTTCCTGCTTTGCTGTTTGGGGCCAACAGCCACTTCCACAATGGCGAAACCCTTAACCCGCATCTGCGGCAACTACACTGTATTACACGCCATACATGCTTCGTACAGGAAAGAGCAATCAACAGCACATGGGGTAACAATCCTTCCTCATCGAAAAAGCGCTTCTCGTTGCCTGCCGTTTATTGCGCTCCTATCACAGCCCCTCTCTCAATTGTCACGCCGCATCTGACGACTCCTTTTTTCTCTCTGGCTCGTTCTCACATTCCCATTCCTTTCGCAACCCACCCCCTTTACGCCTGCCCCCGACTGCCATCTGGACGTCACCACCTGAGTCCGAACACTTGCCACAGAGAAACGGCCGGTCGGCCTTCCAGCAGTAGACCCCTTATCCGTCTTTCTTTTTCCTTATCAGGTCAGTGTTTTTGTTTCTTTTTATCTCTCTCGGCCGTTCCCCTCACTTCTTCGCGAGAACTGGCAATTCTGCTCCATCCGCGCCGGCGGAACCCATTACCCAGTACGAGTAATACAAGTTACTCTATACCCCTCTGCCCGTGTCTTTTCCCTCTGTGTCATTCGGGGTCAATGAGATCTGCTGGCTCGATTCACCGCACCGTCTGTTCGCAGACCCCTTTTTTCAGCTTTTCCTTTCATTGGGCTCGCCCAGGTTACACCCAATTGTGTACTCACGCGCACACTTTTTTTGCACACGCCTGCGCGAGCAGGTGCGGCCGGTTAGTGATTCTGTGGCCAGAGGAAGTAGCAGCCTTTGCCATGCCTTGTTAATACTAGTTTGGCTGCGCTCGCGCTTCTGGTCCTGTCTCGTTCTTCTGGTTCGCCGGGTCCTGGTTCCCTGTATTGGCGCGACATGGCTCCACTGCACGGCGCCGCCGCGTCTTGGAGCACCTGCCTCTTGGTAACGGAGCACGGCCTCAATTCTGGCCTGGCCTGGCCTGGCCTGCTGCATTTGATGACAAGAGAGGGCGTTGGGGTGCGCGAGCGAGTCTGACCCTGTGTTCTTTCCGACCTTCTTTTGTTCTGTGTCCCGCACAACGACGGAGCACATGCACAATATCTTGCCAACGGCGGCTCTCTGGGCATCAATCGCTGTCCGCGTCACCGCCAATGTGTGTTTACGCTGTGACAAAGTATCTTACTCTGTGCTCTGCACATGTATAGCCAAGTCGACTTTCAAGAGGTGCCCGTGCGACGGAGCTGCCAACCCGGTCGTGTGCCAATGAACCCCAGCAGTGGTTTGTTGAGGTCGCTCTTCAGACATCTCTTCGCTGTTCGCCGCGTGCCAACTGCTGGCGGATGTGTTCTGCCCTGGGCACATCAATACAAAAAGCGTGCAGGCGCAAAGGAGCCACTTTGACCGGTCGCCCGGTCAGATGCGACACGAAAATAGACACAATAGGTCTGCACCTGCACCTGCATGCACGTTTCGCCTTACCGCCGCAAGAGACCGCTGCCTCCGAAGATACCTTTGGTCTCATGTCCCTTTTTTTCTTTTTTTTTTCTTTTTTTTTTACTTCTCGGCAGGCGATGTACATGTACATGCACATAGCTTCTCGAGACCGCAGTTTGTCCGTTGCTTGCGGCCCATGTCTGTATTTTACCGTGCGTCAATGGTGGACAGACCGCACATGGGCGTGCAGTGAGCAGGCGAAAGTACCGGCCGACAGAAGCTCCGCGCCTCCAGCGAGAATCTGAAATACGACCAAACGATGCAGGCTTGCACTCCTCCGCTCATAAGTGATTGGGCAAGGGCGCTGTTCACCGGTCGCTTTCGTGAGCCTTTCTACGATGTCCCGGCTCGATATACAACGCCCACTTTGCACAGTGGCCTCTGACACTCTGCATCCTGCCTCGCCTCATCAGAGTTTAGTGATACCGCACACCACATATTACTCAGTCGTCCTCCTTCCGGGTTGGCGCCGCTCTTTTTTCTTTTTCTGTGAGACGAAAAGAAAGTCGGTGCAAGGGAGCTTCACCGGCTTGTATGCACATAAGCTTGCGGGCGTGTCTGCAAACATTGTGGCACATTCAGTCTGTGAGCCCTTGCGTCCGTCCCCTCCCGCAGCTTGTGGCGCAGAAAGAAGCAAACACGTCACACACGGCCGGCTGCCCACCGCTGTCACCGCCTCGGACGCTGTATATGTTGTAAAACATACAGCAGGTAGCCGGCTCACAGGCCCGGTCCCTCAGCCTGCTGGTGAGCGCTGTGCGGTCCTTTGAGCTTTGGTTTTTGAAGCCTCACAACTCTCCGCACTTCGAATGGCAGTCACCTTCCTTCCTCTCCCCCTGCCCTCACGACCTTGGAAGCGGAACACCGTCCCACGCAAGACAAGAGGCCTGCGCACCACCGACAGGCCTGTCCTTGACCGCACTACGGACATCCCAGCAAAGTTAGTGCTCGTTAGCGTACCAGGAGCCACGGGTGAGTGAGCCAACCTGTTGGACCCAGGCCCCAGAATTTGTCTTGCAAGGGCCCCATCGAGCGGCACATTTTATTGATTTATTCTTTGATTCCTTGGGCTGGGACTCCCGGCTGAGCTCTTCTCAGTCAAATGATCTACATGCACCTTTTGGTGCCCTGGCATTTTGTCTGAGCTAGTGTTCAATGGCTTGTCACCGCTTGTTCCCTCGACTAGCGGCCCCAAGAAAAAGAAAAGAAACAACGCCTTCCTTTTATGTTGACCCACGACTCACCCACCAACCCACCCCCCCCCCTTTTTCTGCTCCCCCTTTCTTTCCTCCCTCGCCCCTTGGACGCCTTATTTCTTTTTCTGAAAAACTTGAGGCGTCTAACCCTGTTATTTATTATTTATTTTCCGTCTGGTGACCTTGTCTCAGCCCTTTCTGACAAGCTACGACACGACTGAGAGTCCATATATCCACCCCCTCCCACTGTCTCGGATTTTTATATTGTTTAAAAGTCTGTCTCGTTTCCCTCGACTCTTCTATTCTCTCTCCGGTTCTACCTTTCCCTTCAATTCATTTTAATTCTTCTTTCAAGACAAGACGGCCAGTCACTCCGTGTTGCCACAAAGACTCGTCACCGTTACAACTCATTCCGTCCCACTCTTCGATCTCCTTTCTCCTCCTTCATATTTTATCTTTTTATCTTTTCTCATATTTCATTTTTCCCGGTCACTTTTATTTCTTTATTCTTGCTCTGTCACAAGAAAAAGAAAAGAAAAGACTTCAGGCCGCAAGCGATTTTTTTCTGTTGTCCGAAAAAACTTTTTTGTTGTGCGTGTTACGTTTTCTGGGCTCCAGCGGTCACCAAGACCAGATCCGGTTTCTCCTTATATTCTTCCCTTTCGCCTCTCCATTACTTTCCCTTTTCACTCTTCAACTCTCAGTCAAACATTCCATCCATACCCATCGTGCTTTCAAACTACGCAACGCATTTCAACGTATCGTGTAGTGCAGCACGTAGCAAAAATGGCAAGAAACTCTGGCACCCCGCTCCAGGGCGGGAGGGCGTCCTCTGTTGATGGCAGGCAAGCAGTCGCTGCCTCCATTCCCCAAGAGACAGATGTTTGTCCTCGGTATGTCCCAATTCAAGGGAGATCGCCAACTTCTTGGCTGCGTCAAGGTGGCCGTGCATCCAAACACATACTGACATGACAAAACAGCTCTGTGCCGTCTTTGCGAGCCGATTGCATTCATGGGCATCTTCCCATACATCTATTTCATGATCCAGGACTTCCATATTACCGAAGATGAGAAGCGAAATCTCTTTCTATGCCGGCTTAGTCACGTCGGCTTTCACATTTGCCGAGTTTCTCACCGGCGTCTTCTGGGTCGGCTGAGTGACAGAATCGGACGCAAGCCAGTGCTGTTGACCGGCCTGGCTGGCACAGCCCTCAGCGTGATTCTCTTCGGCTTCGCCCCCAACCTGACTGTTGCCTTGATTGCTCGTGCTCTTGGCGGTATTCTGAATGGGTATGTCTGGCCTTAATTTTTTTTTTTCACTTTCACTTTGTAGCAGCAGCAATGGCAGTCCCTGGGCTCAATCATGCTAACTTCCATGTAGAAACATTGGTGTCATGCAGACGACTGTTGGCGAGCTTGTCAAGGTGAAAGAACATCACGGTATGTCCTCAACTCCCAGACCTAGTCGGCACCGGGTGTTGTACTAACATGACCGTCATTACGTAGGCCGCGCCTTCGCTGTGATTTCCTGCGTCTGGTGCATTGGGTACGCAATCTATTTTATTTGCCTCCGGTGTCATTGTTTTCTATTATCGACTACGGCTAACCTTTTTGCAGTTCGATGATTGGACCTGCCATCGGCGGTGCCCTGGCAAGACCTTGCAAGTTTTATCCCAACATCTTTCCGCCTGGAAGTATTTGGGATACATACCCGTACCTGCTTCCCAACCTTTTCAGCGCTTGCGCTGTCTTCCTTGGCCTGTTTTGCCGGCATCTTCTTCCTCGAGGAGACCCACCCCATCAAGAAGCACGAGGTCGACCACGCGTCATGATCCTTGGCCAGAAGATTCTGGCTTGGTTTTCTTGGAAGAAGGAGTCCGCGGAGAGCCAAGAAGCTGCGCCTTCTGGAGGAGGAGCAAGCCCCTCATCGATTCCGACGACCAGCTGCCCGGCTACCAGACGACAGAACCGTCGCCCAGCCTGGAGTCATGCAACAACGGAGCAGTCCTCCCCGAGGGCGTCGACAACCTCGACCCGCTCGATCCGACCCCCGAGCCCACCAAAAACGCCGGTGCCTCTCGCATCTTCACCAGACCTATTATCCTCAACACCATGTCGTTTGGTATCCTTGCGTTGTATGTTTTGATCTCTTGACGTTGCTACGGGTTTGGCAATATCCCACAGTATCCACAAACACAGCTTTGCTATACAAAACAACCAGCCACACAATGACATTCGATCAACTACTGCCAGTGTTCCTCAGCACGGCCCCGCCCGACGGCAGCGATTATTTCTCTCCCATTCAAGTTCTTTCTGGCGGATTCGGATTCGACAGCCAGACCGTTGGCATCATCATGCGTGCAGGGCTTCTACTCACTGCTCTCCAACACTCTTTCTCTTCCGGTGGGTGATTGGCCGGATCGGACCTCTGCGCCTTTTTAAGCTTGTGGCCGTGCCGTACTTTACGCTTTACCTGGTTACGCCGTACCTTGTTCTGCTTCCCGACAGCATCCGGATGCCCGCCGTCTACCTCGTCATTATCTGGAAGTGCACCTTCTCAACGCTGGCGTACCCCAGCAACGCCCTGATCACAATGCACCTGGCCCCCAACGCCGCTCACTTTGGGTACGGTGAACGGTGTTTCCGCATCTGCGGCTAGCCTTTGCCGGGCCTTTGGACCTACCATCTCCGGCCTCCTCTATGCCATTGGCCAGGAGTCTGGTTTCTCGAGCTTGCCATGGTGGTGCGGTAGCTCTGTCGCCATTATCGGAGCGTTTTGTTGCTCTGCAGCTGACAATGCCCGATGAGAGGCTGATGGAAAAGGCCGATGATGAGGACGATGAGGACGATGATGTCGAGGCCTCTCCGCTGCTGCAGCCTTGTGTTTTGCCGGCTGCTGCTCTTGAGGAGGAAGATTGAAGAAAAACGGAAAAGGCGTTTCGTTTGCGACAAATGATGTTTGTTTCTGTTTTATTATTCCCCATATCGTTCGCATTTTTCTTGCATTTATAACTACCCACGACTTTGTTTCATGCTTGGAATACAGGAGGCGCTATACCACGATCTGTTTTGCTGTGTCTTGCCGTTCTACTTTTTTGGTCTTTGGCGCCTTTCGGTCTCTTCCGCTCCATCTCATGGCACATTCTGCATCTTGCGGGTGACACCTGGTCTTGCCTTTTTTCGTGCTTCTTTTTTTTCTTTTCTTATTCTTCTCTTCTTTGCCTTTTTTATTTTTAATGCTTTCCGGGATGATGCCGGAATGATGCCGGAATGGGGATGCGTACGTATACATACATACACATTACTACATACTCAATACATGCGCACTGGTGGGAAGGGTGCTGGAAATCTCCAGGGGCATTTTAGCAAAGTTCAACCATGGGTCAACGGTTGCATATTTTAATGTACTTGGATTTTGTCTTTATACAAAGCCATCTCTTCTCATAGTTTTGTTTGCTGTTTCGGAAATTTGACGTTTAACATAACCCGAGGCGTTCCAACATTTAGGTTTCCATCGCGAAGCTCGTGGATGATCCCAAGTCCACATGAGGTGCAAAAGTAGATTGCATCCTTTCACATATGAATTAAGTAACAGGGCAGCAGGATGGGCAAGCTTGTTTTATTTAAGACTCCGACAGTCTGGAAGCGGCCCGGGTCTCATATAAACGTTTGCCGAAGGACTCCTTTCACCACACGAACCGCTACTGTCCTTGGGCATCTCTAATGATAGTTTTGATGGTTTGTGTTTTGGCAAATGGTATTTATATCATTGGACGTCTTGGGCGTCCTTTTTTACTCTCGTTTTACTTTATTTACGAGGTAATTACAATGTAAAATTTTAATTATATGGAGTACATAAATAAAATAAAGTAAAATAAAGTAAAACAAAACAAAACAAAACAAAAAATTTAACCAAGTCCGCCCCGTTGTATATACACGTTTCTTTACTTATTATGATCGTATATATTCAATAAATTATCTACACGTATTCATCGAATGACCAGATTCCGACCAAACACAACGACGACACTCACCTTCACCCACACTCTACCCGCACTCCAGTCCTACACCGCCCCACTATTGCGGTCCCCACTCCATTCGGCTGGCAGACAAAAAAAAAGAGTGGGGGCAGCGGGAGCCTGTCGATAGCAGATATGGAGTACTCGAATACACGTAAAGAGAAAAGCGCGAGGTTTCTGCAAACGGGCTAGTATTATCAATGGTGCTCTCTGATTTCGTCCATGCAGCGACCTCTTATCGCAAACTGTCACAGGCACCGAGAAAATCGGCGGCGAGGGAAACAGGAGAGGGAAAAAGAAGGTAAAACTGCTGTTGGAAGTGGAGAAGTGAACCGGGAGGGAAAGGAAACATTCAAGGGACCAGAGCCGTAAATTTGGGGATTTGAGGGCTGAAAATATGAAAAGGTCGTTTTGGACCAGGCTGCATTGCAGCTGCCTCATGCCAATAGCCGTTCGCGCTTTCCTAGGCATATCGTCGGGGTTATTTCACGCACCGGCGCCGCCTTCCTTACCCGCTCCATCTTCCTTTGCAAGATAGGGCTCTCTTGGATATTTTGCCGGTGGCAGTCGCCAGTGCTCCCCAAACCCAACTTGGTAGCCCTCTCTAAAGCATCCCTGGCCCTGACGGCTTTTATTTTATTATTTTACTTTATTATATTATTTTTGATTGCCCCAGTAGTAGCTTTTCTGTAATCTTTAACTTCTTTCGTGGCGATTCATAGATCGTGTTCCCCGCCGCGCCGACCTCCATCCGTGCCTTCTCTTTTTGCCTCTTCTCTTTTTTGTCCCTTTGGTTCCTTCCTACTCCGTTACACGACACAACATCCTTCCCCCAGTCTTTGCGCCTCTCCCATCGCAGCTTCCCCGACTCGCCGAAAGCTGCCCGACTGCTCTTTCTGCACACCGGTCTGCACTTACGCCCGGACCAGGCCTGTTATTTCCCGGACTGCGCGCGAGCAAAACTCTCTCCCGCACGCATCGCCGTTCGCGGAACTACGACGACGAGGACAGCTTCTCAATCCTCGACACCGACAACGCCGCGCCCTACAAAAAGCAACGCCTCTTCTCGGTACCCGAGCACAGCACCGACGGAGGCCTTGAAGTAGCCAGAATATGGGGCTTAGGGCGGTCTGGCGGCGACGACGACGACGAGAACAGCCAGGGAAGCGCTGGATTCTTCTTTTGATCCTTACAGTCTTGAAGAAGTTCCCTTGCTTCTGCTTGGCTTTCTCTCCTGTTTTTTGTGGCTTCTCCTCCCCCCTTCCCCCCGTTGGCCGCAGCCGAGACACCGTGAGCATTCCGTGCAAGTCTCTCCCATTCTTCTTCGAGTCGCATTTCGCGCTCCCTTTTCTTCTCCCTCTCCGCGGCAGACTTATTTGCATTCTCTTCTCTTTCCGAGACTGCAGCGAACTCCTTCTCTTCCTCTTCCCTACCCTTGCGCGCACACAATACGCAGAGCAGCGCGCACCGAATGATGCCGGCCACGCGCCTCCATCACCAGGCGCGGTGCCAGCCGCCAAGCGCATCCGAAAGTCCTCACCGGACCGCTTGTCACCAGAAGCCGGGACTGCTGCAGCAGATGCCGTTCCCGACACAGCAGCAGCATCACCAGCCGACGAAAACTCTTGCTGGCGGCGCAACAAACGGTGCTTTTGAGCGGCGCCAATGGGAGCAGTGTCAGCGCGGGCGTGGGCGTGAGCTCTGGCAGCAGTGGCAGCGGTGGCAGCAAAGCCAACCAAAGCAGCAACTTTCGAAATGTCAGTGCCTGCAACCGCTGCCGCTTACGAAAGAACCGATGCGACCAGCGGCTGCCGAGCTGTGTCAGCTGCGAAAAGGCCGGTGTGGCTTGTGTAGGCTACGATCCCATTACAAAGAAAGAGATCCCACGAAGGTACGTTTATTCGAGACACCGAGAAAGAACCAAAAAAAAGAAAAAAAGGTGCGCAAGAGAGAAACTGACAGTTGCGCAGCTATGTGTACTATTTAGAGACGAGGGTCGAGCAGCTCGAAGCCATCTTGCGAGAAAGAGCATCCCATTCCACCCGCCGACGAGCTTCGAGCATTCCAGCACAATGCGCTCTGTCACGGGAGCCCCGCACCAGCACGTTCACAGACCAGTCCAAAAGTGGGCTTCCAGCAGCGGCCTTGAACCCGGAGTGAGAGCCGAGCCGAGAGCCGAAGTGCACGACAGCAGAACAACGACG
>JADMNF010000278.1:0-27484 GCA_016097085.2 Sporothrix curviconia
GGCCTCGATGTTAGCAGCTGTGCCGCTTCTGGTGTATGGAAAGCGGTGGCGCAAGGCCAAAGCCGCGCGGTACTACCGCTTCCTGGAGGAGGTGGGCGGACCTACAGACTAACTTGGCAAGCCTTGTTGAGAGCTGGAGAAGTGTCCCATGTCTCGACATGTATGCCCGTCTCGGTAGTGAAGGAGACAGCTTCCATCTAGCGAATAATGGGAGATTGAACTCGGAATGGAATGGGACAGACATGCGTTGAATAGACTTCCTTAGTTTCCAATGTACGTCCATGATATCAACCTTGAATACGTTGCTTGTTAATTTGATATTTGTCTGTTATTTAGGTAGTCCTCGATCGGTTTAAATATACATGGCATGAAGGTGGTAAGTCCTTTCACTTTGGGAGGTCACCACTCGACCTTCTTTAATCACAGCCTGGGTGCATTCGTCGGGCGATGACAAAGATGGAGACGTTTTCGAGAGGATTTGAATTGAGGATAATCAAGTCCGCAATAAAGCCGCTCTCAATCTGTCCCAAGCTCGTCTCACAGCCAACCAACTTGGCCCCTGTGACAGTAGCCGATCTGAGGACCTCGACGTCAGGCAGGGCCTTGGCTCGATGGCAAACTCATCATTTCTGACGCACACACATGCCGGTCAAGAGATCCGCTGCCATAGCCAAGCGGGACCCCTGCGTCATGGAATGGTGTTGAGAGCAGCGAAAGCCGTTGTCGATTATCTGCTGGTTCTTTAGCTGGCCTTCGGGGGGAGAAACTCGTCGTAAGGGCGGGTCAAGCATTGCAAAGTACAGCGTCGGCGTGATGGTGAGCGCCTTTTTCTGCACACAGTTTGCTGTCTCGTGGTCAATAAAGTTGCCATGTTCGATACCCTTGCACCCATTGTCGACGGCGTGGCGTATGGCCTCGGCTGTGTAGGCGTGGGCAGTCACATACTTGCCCATCTGGCCAGCGACAGTGGTGATGGCACGAATCTCCTCAGCGGTAAACTGCAGCATGTCGATCGGATCAGCCGGGCTGACCACTCCACCACGATCATGATCTTGAGGAAGTCGGCACCCTGCCTGAGCTTCGTCTCGAGCCGCCTCCAAGCACTGCGGCACACCATCGGCAAACGCGGCCGAATCCTGGCCTGTTGTGGTCGCAGCACTTGAACTCGGCACCCTGGTGAGTCTGTCTGAGGTCGCCGTGGCCTCCTGTCTGCGACAGTGCCCTACCGGCTATGAACACTCTGGGCCGATGATGGCTCCTCGGCCAATGCTTGCTTCAGCGCAAAGTCGGCCCCGCCTGTGTCTCGCACTGTGGTAAAAGCCCCGGCGCAGGATGTCTTGCAGTGCCATGCTGTACGGTACGCAACAGTGTTCAGGTTTGTGTCGAAAAGCTCCCTCATGGTCTCATGGCCTGCCGCGCGGTGAGATGGATAATAGGAGTTGATCAAACCTGGACCAGAGTAATACTTGTCGTTCAGATCGATTGTCTCCACTTTCGGCCTCTTCCTCGACAGAGAAGGCAAACTTGCCGATCTTTGATGAACAGGTCATTTCCCTCGATCACTTTTCCGTTGACCACGTCGATTATCTTTGGCGTTCCTGAAGCGCAACACACTCGTTGCCGGCGGGAAACTGCCATCTTGTTTGAAGCGTGCTGGGGCCATGGTTGAAGGATGGATGGACGTGATCAGTGCGAGAAGTACGGTGCAGACTATTGAGGCCTACTAAAACTGCACACACTGCGATGGGTTGATATATGACTGAAAGGACGGTCAGGACGCCGTTGTTGCCACGATAGGCAGGCTTGAGACTAGAAGAAGCGGAGAAAAGAATAAACGATACCCCGCCTTGCGGCTTTGGTAGTTTCGTGATAGCCTTCCTCGTTTTGAACATCGACACGGTAAACCTTTACCGTAAAACAAAACTCTTTATAAAAAGGATCTCGTTTAAAATATATCTAAACGGCGTAAACAAAATATAAAAAGGTTCTTTAATGATTTTAACGATAAACTATCCGGACTAATTAAACGTAAAAATAATACGGCGGGCCGAGTTAATTAAATTATAGAATTTTCGTACGTTATAAAAGGTTTAAATTAAGTAAAATATTTCATTAACTTTTATTTAATAAAGTTAAGATTAAAAAGAAGAATAATATAAATTCACTCGTAAAAACGTTTACTAATATAATTTCGGAGGGTAAACTAATAAGTGCGAAGTTGTAAGATTGTCTTATAAATTATATTAAAGATCTCGTTACAACCGTGGTAAACGCGGCCGAGTGGGTTCGGAAGGAAAAAGAGAAACTTAAAGTACAGAACTTAATAACAGAAGACGGTTCTTAAATAATTCAATTAAAGATAAGAAATCTCTTATCAGGCGGTAAAAAAAATATTAGATAACATGGAGACGAGGTATAATATTATATATATAGATAGAACATTCGCGCTTACGTTACTTATATCGTCGGTATTATATTAAATTTTTTATAGCTTTTTAAATAATATAAGCGTATCTGCTTTCATCGGTGTCACCCGATTTTATTTCTTCGTATATTAGGTCGGTCTTTTTTTATCCGGCTTTTATATTTTAGTTATTATATAAGATCTGGCCGCCGGTTGTCGTGGAAAGCGGCTGGTAGGAGCCGAGAGACTATATACGTCCCGACGAGGATACCGTTATTATTTCTTAGCTAGGAGGAAACGGGCATCGCTAAAGAGGTTTTAAGAACCGAAATAGTGATTTAAGGAAAAAACGATGTATAGATTCGACTTAATAAGTTAAAGTATTATTAAAGAAATTTTAATTTCACAGCTATATACACATTTCTTTATTATTATTATAATTATCCCTCTTTCTTAGCCAGTTCTAGGTATTGGCGACTAGCTAGATAGAACCCTCCTAGGGGAAAAACTGTCACGGGTCTAGGTGGGTGTGTGTTTCTAGTTAGAGGTACGTGTGGTATATATATTTCTTTTAAATAAATAACGTTTTTAAAACTGTAAGCTAGGCTTCAACCGAAAAAATAAATATAAAAATTTGATCTTTTATACCGAAGACCAATAAAGCACGTAATCGAAGAATAAGGCATGAGAGGATAGTAAGAAATAAAGTGTATAATAAAGAGTTAAAGTAAAAATAACGAGAAAAATAATTAATAGTTATAATCGTAATATCTATAATAATCGTCGTTCTCTCCCAGACTGTTACGATTCTGGCCCCCACGGGGCCTGAAGGGGGACCTAAAAGCGGTGGGGACCGGCAGAACCCGGACGGCCTGAGGATGGCCAGCACTAATAGTGCTGGTGCACGCGAAACTAACAACGCCGGCACGAGCGCGACTAATTGGGAGAAACTACTGTCTACACGGGCTCCTTGCGGAGACCAGGATGCCACGGGCGAATCGCGATAGGGCAGAATGATTAAGCAAGTTATTTTATACGGGTTATAAAATAAGAATAAAATAAAAATGAAATAAGAAGTTATTTTATACAGGGTATAAAATAAGGAATAAATAAGAATAAAGTACGAGAGATATATAAAATTAAAGCTTTTTTTTATTAAATAAAAGACTTAATCGTTACCGATTATTTAAAATATAAATTTATATTTTATTTTTATATTTTATTATATATAATTATTATATTTATACTTTTTAATACGTATTAATTTATTATTTATACGTTATATTTTTTTATTATTTTATTTTAAAAATATAAACTTTTTTAATTTAACTAATTAATAAAACCACCGACCTTTAAAAAGTACTTTTATAATAATAATAACGACTTTTATTTAAACTTTAACCGTATTTTAAATTAAATAATAATTTAATATTATATCGATTAACTCGGGACTTACGTTACGGCGGTATAAATAACCGTTAAATTATAAGTAATATAAAAGAAAATCGACGAGCTCGAGGAGCTTAATAAATAAAGTATAAACTAGGTTTAATACTATTAATAATTACTCGTTATAATTAATAATACGAAAGACCCTTTTAAGATTCTTTTTTTAACGAAATATAATAATTAAACCGGGTTTAAAACTTATTTAATATAATACCGTTTTTACTTCGAGTATTAATTTTAAAACTTTAAAAATAAATTAAATAAAATCTTTACGATTATATTTTACTTAAATAAATCGGATAAAGTCTTAACGTTATATTTTATTTAAACGAGTTAACCGCGGTTTAAGTTTAACCTTATTTTAACGATTATCTCGAAAATAAAAAGAATCTTGATAAGATAAACGGTGATATGAAGAAGATGTTCTCCTTTTTTAAGAAGTTTACTTAGGTTCTCTAGACTACCTTTAAAAACCCCGATATCGACCGGGAGTACGAACGAAAATTACTTTAACTCTGTTAAACCAAGTCTACCTCCACGTACACTAATAAGTTTAAATAATTAATAACTTATCTCGATTAAAACGACGAACTTATTATAACCCGTTACTATAAAAGGTTTAAAGATAACGTAAAAAATAAATTTAATAAAACACCCCGATTAAAGCTTTTAACGGATTATTATAATATAATTATAATTATCGATAACCGGTTTTACAAACATATACTCGAAAAAAAAAAAACGGGGCTTTGACCGGTTTATACTATTAACCCTTACACGGAGGTTAAAATAAAAAGTGGAGGGAACGGAAACGACCTATTACGGTATAAACTTATATAACTAGATATAATTAATAAAAAGAAAACTTAACGAAAGAAACCCGCGGGAGATATTATAACTACGACGAAGAAGGGTATTTCGCGAAGGACTATAAAAGGCGAGTCCCGGAACGGAAGCAGGCCCGGATTATAAAAAAGTAAAAAGACTTTAAATATAACGGATTTTATTTCTTTACTTATTATAAAGATAAGTGCTTTATTTATTAAAACGTTAAAAAAGTATAAATTAATATTTAAAAAGTTAATCGGTAAAAATATTAAAATAATATAACGTTATAAAAACTTAGACGATAATAATAATAAATCGTTAATATACCGAGTTAAAATAATAATAAACGTTTATAACGTAATAAAACCCGATAACGGGGTTATTATTATAAACGAGAAAGTCTTTTAAGACTTACTCGAAAACGTAACTCGGTTTATAACGATTTATAAAACGG
Source organism: Sporothrix curviconia (assembly GCA_016097085.2). NCBI lineage: Eukaryota > Fungi > Ascomycota > Sordariomycetes > Ophiostomatales > Ophiostomataceae > Sporothrix > Sporothrix curviconia. The sequence continues at coordinate 5,136 of JADMNF010000278.1, forward strand.
ATATTTATATTAAAAAATTACTTTATAATAATATTAACCGATAATATTATAATATCGAGTTTATAACTCCGGAATCTACGTCCCCGTAAAATAATTTAAAAAAAATATAAAAAAGAAGAAATATTTTTAAGAATTAAAAAAGGATATATAAACGATGTTTTATAAATAGATTACTACGGATTTTTATTATTAACGATATATATACGTTAAAACGGTCTTTTAATATAAAAATAATATACGTTAAATAAAGTAAAAAAAGGACCGTAACCCGTTTTTATTACGTTTAATAAAACAAGATAATCACGAATATAATTATAAACACGAAAACGGGGAATATTTTCTTTACGTAGACTATATAATATTATATTACATTTACCGGTACGCCCGGTATAAAAAGGCGAACGACGAAAAACGGGCCGAGGTTTAATAAAACACGAACGATAAGAACGACGGCGTTATTTACGTTAAAAGAAACGGACGAGACGTATTAATACGGCAACTCGTCGTAATAACCACTTTTAAAACGATAACGACTCGGGAAACGACGAGGTTTAACCGACGTAAAACTCGAGTCTAGATTAAAAATAAAAACTTTAAAATTATTAACCCGGGTACAAGGTATATACGGGTTTTAATAAATTAATAAAGATATAAATAAAAGATAATAATCATACTAAGGTAAAAGATAATTATATTATATTACGATTATAAATTAATATAAGGTATTATAGTAATTTAAAAGAGCGTTATATATTTTACGAAACTTCGAAGGATATTAAACTAATTACGACGACGGTTAAGTTAAAAAAGAAATAAAAATATTTAACTTTATATATACGAATAAGTAAGTTAAGATAATATTCGATATTATAAATATTAAAGACGACGACGTTATCCTCAAGTTATTATAATTACAAGAGTATAATTTACGGATTAATTAAGTTATTAATTAATTATTTTAAAAAAGTTTACGATAAAATATAATTATTAAAACGTTAAATATATTATTAAAAAAAAACGAAATAATCTTTTTTATATATTAACGTAATACTATAAATACAAAAATATTTAAAAAATATTAATACGATACGGGTTTATTAAAGTACGGCTTATACGACCACTAGATTCCGTTAAAAGAAAAAACGGATATTATAAATGTACGGTAATATTATTCAAGCTTACTAATACGCCGATAATATTTTAAGAAATAATTAACGACGTATTACGAGAATACTTAAATAATTTCGTTATAATATACCTCGACGATATTTTAATCTACTCGGTAAACCGGGAAAAATATAAACGATATATACATAAAATACTTATTTTATTTATATTTAAAAAAACGGCACTTTACGATTATACGTAAATTACTGATAGTTAAACGATATTATTATTAAAAACCGATACCTTTTACTGTTTATTTCGGAATTTAAAGATAGATTATAAAACGCGGAAGTCTTTTTAAAGATTAATTTAAAAGGCGTTTATAATCTGATCCGAATTGTAAAAAAAGAAGAATAAAAGACGGTATTTAAGACGCGTTACGGATATTATAAATGTACGGTAATATTATTCGGGCTTATTAATACGCCGGTAATATTTTAAGAAATAATTAACGACGTATTACGAGAATACTTAAACGATTTCGTTATAATATACCTCGACGATATTTTAATTTACTCGGTAAACCGGGAAGAACACGAGCGATATATATATAAAGTATTATAAAAACTTAACGATACGAAACTTTTAATAAAAATAAATAATATAAATTTTATATATAAAAGACTATATTTTTAAAATACGTAATCATATTAAGACGGTTTACGATAAAATTAAAAAGTTAAAATATTAAAGAGTGGTTAAGGTTATAAAACGTTAAAAGTATAATCTTTCGTAAAATACGTTAATTATTACCGAAAGTTTATACGGAATTACGGAGAAAATAACGGCACCTTTAACCAACCTTACTTAAAAACAACGTAAAGTTTAAATAAACGTTCCACGAAAATAAACGACGTGTTTCGAAAAAATTAAAAAGAATAATTCTCTCGGAACCCGTACTCGTCGAACCCGACCTTAATAAGTTATATAAAAAAACGAGAATAATAAAATATATCCGGTCGCCTTCTTTTTTAAAAAAACGAGAATAATAAAATATATTCGGTCGCCTTTTTTTTAAAAAAGTTTACCGGGCCGGCGGAAAGATATTTAATATACGATAAAGAATTAATAATTATTATCGAAGGGTTTAAGAATAAGAGGTATATTTTAAAGGCGTAAAGTATTTTGTGACGATATACTTTGATTATAAGAATCTTACTTACTTCGTTAATAATTAACGGTTAAACGGGAGGTAAATTAAATAAACGTAATACTTATCCGAATTTAATATTCGTATAATTTATAAAAAAGGATCCGATAACGGGAAGGTTAATATACTTAATAAATATAACGATTACGCCGGATTAATAATAACGGAAGAATAATTTATATTTAAAAAGTAACTTAACGGTACTTTTACACTTAAAATAATAATAAGAAACGAAAAACGAAAAATAATTTATATTTAAAGAGTAATTTAACGAGTATATAAAATATTTATAAAAGGATACTTTAAAATCTATAAGACTATAAAAAGGCTTAAAAAGACTTACGATATTATAAAGTAAATTAACGATATTAAAAACGTTATCGATAACTACGATATTTATAATAAGACTAAGATATTAAAACACCGGTTTTATAAATTAATATAACCGTTACTAGTTTTTAATAAACCGTAATAATCGATCGTATAAAACTTTATCGTTAAATTATTACCGTCGATAAATAAAATAATTAAAGTTATTTACGATAATATATTCGTAAACGTAAATAAACTTACGAAATATATACGCTTTTTATTATACTACGAATCTTATACGGTTAAAGAACTCGTATATACTTTTATTAATAATATTGTAAGTAATCACGGGTTACCCGATAATATCGTTAATAATAGAGGAACGACGTTTATAAGTAAGTTTTAAAGAGGAGGTGATAAGATAATTATATATAAAACGACGACTTAATACAGTATTTCACTTAAAAATAAACGGGTAAACGGAGAGAACGAACTAAACGCTCGAGTAATATTTACAAGTATACGTTAATTAACGGTAAGAACGACTAAGTCGAATAACTACTATTAATTTAAATCGTTTATAATAACGCGGTTTATAACGGTAAATAAAACTCTCGCCGTTTAAATAAACTATAATTTTTAATTACGACTAGAACTATTATAAGATGAATAGATTAAACTTAAAAATAAACCTTATAATAAAAAGATTAACGACGTAATCATGATAACTAAAATAAATTTATTTATATAATAAAAACGGATACGTATATAAATATATAAAAAAAAAATTAAAAGACTAATTTTTAAAAAAAAGATAAAGTCTATTTTAATAAAAAAAACCTTAAGATTAAACGACTAAACGATAAACTCGACTTTAAAAAGTTAAAACCGTTTTTAATAACGAAAAAGGTTTCCGATTCGGTTTATAAACTTTACTATTAAAAAGATTATAAATATATCCCCGGTTTAATATCGCACTTTTAAAGAAAACATTATCCACAACGAAATTATTAACAGAGCAAGTCTTAAACGAACCAGAATATAAGGTCGAAAGGATCGAATAATACCGAAGAATATTTAAAGGAATAAAGTACTTAGTTAAGTGGAAAAACTACTTTAACGAAGAAAGTACGTAAGAATTATAAAAGAACCTTAAAAATATAAACGTTATTATCACGAGATATTAATAAAGTTAATTATAAGAAAGTATTAATTATAAGGTCGAAAGGATTTTACGATACCGATAATAAAAAGACAAGATTTATTACTTTATTAAATAATAAAATTATATAAATAAATATAACAATTAAAAACCAACCGATAATTTTAAAGACTATTTTTTAATTATTAAAAGAATATTAATAATATATTACGATTCTGGCCCCACGGGGCCTGAAGGGGGACCTAAAGGCGGTGGGGACCGGCAGAACCCGGACGGTTTAAGGGTGGCCAGTATTAATGGTGCTGGTGCACGCGAAACCAACGGCGCCAACACGAGCGCGACCAATTAAGAGAAACTATCGTTTACACGGGCTCTTTACGGAGACTAGGATACCACGGGCGAATCACGATAGAATGACTAAGCGAGTTATTTTATACGGGTTATAAAATAAGGAATAAAATAAGAATAAAATAAAAAGTTATTTTATACGGGGTATGAAATAAGGAATGAAATAAGAATAAAGTACGATAGATATATAAGACTGAGGCTTTTTTTTAAGACGTGGATAAAAGACTTAGTCGTTACCGATTATTTGAAATATAAACTTATATAAACTTGTATTTTTATACTTTTATTATATATAATTATTATACTTATACTTTTTAAACGTATTAACTTATTATTTATACGTTATACCTTCTTATTATCTTATTTTAAGAATATAAACTCCTTTAACCTGATTAATTAATAAAGCCACAACCTTTTTAAAAAGTATCTTTATAACAATAGTAACGACTTTTATTTAAACTTTAACCGTGTTTTAAATTAATAATAATTTAATATTATATCGATTAACTCGGGACCCACCGTTACGGCGGTATAAATGACCGTTAGATTGTAAATAATATAAAAGAAAATCGACGAGCTCGAGGAGTTTAATAAATAAAATATAGATTAAGTTTAATATTATTAACAGTTGTTCGTTATAACTAATAATACGAAGGACCCTCTTAAGATTCCTTCTTTAATAAAGTACGACGGTAACCAGGCCGGATTTAAGACTTACTTAATACAATACCGCTTTTACTTCGAGTATTAATCTTAAAACCTCGGGGATAGATCGGATAAGGTCCTTACGGTTATATTTTATTTAAACGGGTTAACCGCGGCTTAAGCTTAACTTACTTTAACGATTATCTTTAAAAAATAAAAAGAATCCCGATAAGATAAACGGTGATACGAAAAAGATATTCTCCTTTTTTAAAAAGTTTACTTAAGTTTTTTAAACCACTTTTAAAGACCCTAATATCGATCGGGAGTACGAACGAAAACTACTCCGACTCCGTTAAATTAAGTCTACCTTTACGTATATTAATAAATTTAAATAATTAATAACTTATCTCGATTAAAACGACGAACTTGTTATAATCCGTTATTATAAAAGGTTTAAAGATAATATAAAAGATAAACTTAATAAAACGCCCCGATTAAAGCTTTTAACGGATTATTATAATATAATTATAATTATCGATAACCGGTTTTACGAATATATACTTAAAAAAAAAAAACAAGGCTTTAACCGATTATACTATTAACTTTTACACGGAGGTTAAAATAAAAAGTAAAGGGAACGGAAACGACCTTATTATAATAAACTATATTAATTAAATATAATTAATAAAGAAAAACTTAACGAAAAAAATCTACGGAAAGATATTATAATTACGCGAAGAAAAGTATTTCGCGAAAGATTATAAAAGACGAGTCCCGGAACGGAAGCAGGCCCGGGTTATAAAAAGGTAAAAAGACTTTAAGTATAATAAACTTTATTTTTTTATTTATTATAAAAATAAGTGTTTTATTTATTAAAACGTTAAAAAAAGTATAAATTAGTATTTAAAAAGTTAACCGGTAAAAATATTAAAATAATACGATGTTATAAAAATTAAACGATAACGATAACGAATTATTAATATATCGAGTTAAAATAACGGTAAACGTTTATAACGTAATAAAACCTAATAATAAAGTTATTATTACGTAACGAAGAAGTCCCCGGACTTACTCGAAAACGTAACTCGGTTTATAACGATTTATAAAACGGATGTTTATATTAAAGAATTATTTTATAGTAGTTATTAACCGATAATATTATAATATCGAGTTTATAACTCCGGAATCTACGTCCCCGTAAATTAACTCGAAAAAATAATATAAAAAAAAGAAATACTTTTAAAAATTAAAAAAGGATATATAAACGACGTTTTATAAATAAACTATACGGATTTTTATTATTAACGATATATATACGTTAAAACGGTCTTTTAATATAAAAATAATATACGTTAAATAAAGTAAAAAAAGGACCGTAACCCGTTTTTACCACGTTTAATAAAACGGGATAATCACGAACGTGACTATAAGTATAAAAACGGAGAGTGTTTTTTTTTACATAAATTATATAACGTTATATTATATTTACCGGTACGCCCGGTATAAAAAAGCGAATAACGAAGAACGGGCCGAGGTTTAATAAAACCACGAACGATAAGAACGACGGCGTTATTTACGTTAAAAAAACGGATAAGACGTATTAATACGGTAATTTATTATAATAACCACTTTTAAAACGATAACGACTCGGGAAACGACGAGGTTTAACCGACGTAAAACTCGAGTCTGGATTAAAAATAAAGACTTTAAAGACTACTAACCCGGGTACAAGGTATATACGGGTTTTAATAAATTAATAAAGATATAAATAAAAATAATAATCATACTAAAGGTAAAAGATAATTATATTATATTACGATTTATAAATTAATATAAGGTATTATAATAACTTTAAAAGAGCGTTATATATTTTACGAAACTTCGAAGGATATTAAACTAATTACGACGACGGTTAAATTAAAAGAGAAATAAAAACATTTAACCTTTATATAAAGTAAAAAGTAATAATCGATATTATAAATATTAAAGACGACGACGTTATCCTCGGGTTATTATAATTACAAGAGTATAATTTACGGATTAATTAAGTTATTAATTAATTATTTTAAAAAGTTTACGATAAAATATAATTATTAAAACGTTAAATATATTATTAAAAAAAAACGAGATAATCTCTTTTATATATTAACGTAATATTATAAATATAAAATATTTAAAAACACTGATATGATACGGGTTTATTAAAGTACGGCTTATACGACTACTAGATTCCGTTAAAAAAAAGGGTATAATTAAAATACTTAAATATTTACTTTTTTAATAAAAATAAAGTTAAAAGCACTCCGAGAGTGGTTTAACGAAAACTTAATTAAAAGTTATATCCGATTATCGAGGTCATTAGTAAAAATACTTATTTTATTTATATTTAAAAAAACGGCACTTTACGATTATACGTAGATTACTGATAGTTAAACGATATTATTATTAAAAACGATACCTTTTACCGTTTATTTCGAAATTTAAAGATAGACTATAACGCGGAAGTCTTTTTCGAAGATTGATTTGAGAGGCGTTTATAATTTAATCCGAATCGTAAAAAAAGAAAAATAAAAGACGGTATTTAAGACGCGTTACGGATATTATAAATGTACGGTAATATTATTCGGGCTTATTAACGCGCCGGTAATATTTTAAAAAATAATTAACGACGTACTACGAGAATACTTAAACGATTTCGTTATAATATATTTAACGATATCTTAATCTACTCGGTAAACCGGAAAAAATATAAGTAATATATATATAAGGTATTATAAAAACTTAATAACGCGAAGTTTTTAATAAAAGTAAATAAGTGTAAGTTTTATATATAAAAGATTGTGTTTTTAAGATACGTAATTATATTAAAACGGTTCGTAATAAAATTAAAAAGGTTAAAACGGTTAAAGAGTGGTTAAGGTTATAAAACGTTAAAACGTATAATCTTTCGTAAAATACGTTAATTATTACCGAAAGTTTATATAAAATTACGGGAAGATAACGGTACTTTTAACTAACTTTATTAAAAACGACGTAGAATTTAAATAAACGTTACGAGAATAAACGGCGTTCGAAGAAATTAAAGGAGTAGTTCTCTCGAAACCTATACTCGTCGAACCCGACCTAAAAACTATATAAAATAAACGTTAACAGTTTTAAACTACGTTATAAACGGAGAACTCTTTTAAAGGGACGGGAATAATAAAACATATCCGGTCGTTTTTTTTTTAAAAAGTTCACCGGGCCGGCGGAAAGATATTTAGTATACGATAAAGAATTAATAATTATTATCGAAGGGCTTAAAGAATAAAAAGTATATTTTAAAAAAATAAAACATTTTATAACAATATATTTTAATTATAAAAATTTTATTTATTTCGTTAATAATTAACGGTTAAACGGGAGGTAAATTAAATAAACGTAATACTTATCCGAATTTAATATTCGGATAATATATAAAAAAAGATCCGATAACGGGAAGTATACTTAATAAACGTAACGATTACGCCGGATTAATAATAACGGAAAAATAATTTATATTTAAAGAGTAATTTAACAACACTTTTATATTTAAAATAATAATAAAAATAAAAGACGAAAAGTAATTTAATAAATATATAAAGTATTTATAAAAAAACATTTTAAAATTAATAAAACCACGGAAAAGTTTAAAAAGATTTACGATATTATAAGATAAAGCTAATAATATTAAAAACGTTATTAATATAATAATAAACTAAATATTAAAACACCGGTTTTATAAATTAATATAACCGTTACTAGTTTTTAATAAATTATAATAATCGATTATATAAAACTTTATTATTAAATTATTATCGTCGATTAATAAAATAATTAAGGTTATTTATAATAGTATATTCGTAAACGTAAATAAATTTACAAAATATATACACTTTTTATTATATTACGAATTTTATATAACTAAAGAACTCGTATATACTTTTATTAATAATATTGTAAGTAATCACGGGTTACCCGATAATATCGTTAATAATAGAGGAACGACGTTTATAAGTAAGTTTTAAAAGGAGGTGATAAAATAGTTATATGTAAAACGACGACTTAATACGGTATTTTATTTAAAGATAAACGGGTAAACGGAGAGAACGAATTAAACGTTCGAGTAATATTTACGAGTATACGTTAATTAATAATAAGACGACTGGGTCGAATGGTTGTTATTAATTTAAATCGTTTATAATAACGCGGTTTATAACGGTATAAAACTCTCGCCGTTTAAAATAAATTATAGTTTTTAATTATAATTAAATTATTATAAAAATAATAAATTAAACTTAAAAGTAAACCTTATAATTAAAGAAATCAACGACGTGATGTATATAAGTTAATAAAAAAAAGATTAAGGGACTAATCCTTAAAAAAAGAGATAAGGTTTATTTTAATAAAAAGAACTTTAAAATTAAACGATTAAACGATAAGCTCGACTTTAAGAAACTAAAACCGTTTTTAATAATAAAAAAGGTTTCCGATTCGGTTTACGAACTCCGGTTATCGAAAGGATTATAAGTATATCCCCGGTTTAATATCGTATTTTTAAAGAAAACATTATCCACAACGAAATTATTAACAGAGCAAGTCTTAAACGAACCAGAATATAAGGTCGAAAGGATCGAATAACACCGAAAAACATTTAAAGGAATAAAGTACCTGGTTAAGTGGAAAGATTATTTTAACGAAGAAAATACGTAAGAATTATAAAAGAATTTTAAAAATGTAAATGTTATTATCACGGGATATTAACGGAGCTAGTTATAAAAAAACGCCGATTACGAGGTCGAAAGGATTTTACGACACCGATAACGGAATAACGAGATTTATTATTTCGTTAAATAACGAGGTTATATAAATAAATATAATAGTTAAAAACCGACCGATAGTTTTAAGAATTACCCCCAGTTATTAAAGGAATATTAGTAATAAAGGGGCTCGGCTTTAAGTCGGTTATAATAACACTTTAATTAAAGGATAAAACGGTTACTTACTCTTTTACGGCTACGGCTTACCTGGCCTCGTCCTCGGCGTCAACAACGGCGTACGCTTTATCGAGTATCTTACAACGCTTCTCCTCGTACGCCTTTTATTATTTATTAATACGGCGGAGGCGGGTGAAGGCTTTTTCGAGGGCGAGCTCGCACTTTCTTTTTTTTAAAAGAGTTATTAAGACTCAGAAGTCTAACGTTCGGTTAGGAGGAGGTTAAAGACAAGGGAAACACGGAAGGGGCGGACGAGGAGCGTACCCGGACCTATAACAATACCTTTACCGTCACACTTTACCCCGACGCGAACGCAAGCCTAACAACGACGAATCTGGCGGGTTAAACGATCCGACTAAATACAGTCTTTCTTAAAACGAATATAACAGGAATAAGGTATTACGTCGAAACCCGAGAATTCGAGGGTACGAATAATATTACGGCGATAAGTAGAGCTGTTAACGGGATAACGTTTTTTAATACGATTAGATATATTAGGAAATAAGAAAAAGAGTTTTTATTTAAAGAACGATAAAAAAAAGTACGGGCGGCGCGTTACTTATAATTTCGGGACGAAACTTAAGGAGAAGGAGGATTATATTACGATTCTGGCCCTTACAAGGCTTAAAAGGGATTTAAAAACGGTAGGGACCGGCAGAACCCGGACGGTTTAAGGGTGGCCAGCATTAATAGTGTTGGTGTACGCGAAACTAACGGCGTTAACACGAGCGCGACTAATTAAGAGAAACTACCGTTTACACGGGTTTTTTATAAAGATTAAGATGTTACGGGTGAATCACGATAAAATGATTAAACGAGTTATTTTATACGGGTTATAAAATAAAAAATAAAATAAGAATAAAATAAAAAGTTATTTTATACGGGTATAAAATAAGGAATAAAATAAGAATAAAGTACGATAAATATATAAGACTAAGGCTTCCCTTTAAAACGTGGATAAAAGACTTAGTCGTTACCGATTATTTGAAATATAAACTTATATAAACTTGTATTCCTATACTTTTATTATATATAATCACTACACTTATACCTTTTAAATATATTAACTTATTATTTATACGTTACACCTTCTCACTGTTTTATTTTAAAAATATAAACTCTTTTAACTTAATCAACTAATAAAGCCACCGACTTTTAAGAAGTGTTTTTATAATATAATAAAAAGGTTCGGTTTTAAGTCGGTTATAACGATACTTTAATTAAAAAACGAGGCGGCCGCGTTAGTAACGGTTTAAACGTCGCGGGTAACTTAAACGGTTACTTACTCCTCTACGGCCCACCTAACCTCGTCCTCGGCGTTAATAACGGCGTACGCTTTATCGAGTATTCTACGGCGTTTCTCCTCGTGCGCCTTTTATTATTTATTAATACGGCGGAGGCGGGCGAAAACCTTTTTAAAGGCGAGTTCGGCATTCTCTTTTTTTTAAAAGAGTTATTAAGACTCGGAAACTTAACGTTCGGTTAAGAAAAGGTCAGAAACAGGGGGACACGGAAGGGGCGGGCGAGGAACGTACTCGGACCTATAATAATACTTTTATTATCGCACTTCGTTTTAACGCGAACGTAGGTTTAATAACGACGGATTTAACGGGTTAAATGATCCGATTAAATATAATCTTTTTTAAGACGAGTGTAACGGGAATAGGGTATTACGACGAAACCCGAGAATTTGAGGATATAAATAATATTATAACGATAAATAAAGTTGTTAACGGGACGGCGTTTTTCAACACGATTAAATATATTAAGAAATAAAAAGAAGGGTTTTTATTTAAGGGAACGATAAGAAAAGTGTGAGCGGTGTGTTATTTATAATTTCGAGACGAAACTTAAAAAAAAGGAGGATTATATTACGATTTTAACTTTTATAAGGTTTAAAAAAGGATTTAAAAACGGTGGGGACCGGTAAAACCCGGACGGTTTAAAGATAACTAGTATTAATAATATTAATATACGTAAAATTAATAATACCGATATAAATACGATTAATTAAGAGAAACTATTATTTACACGGGCTTTTTATAAAGATTAAAATACCACGGGCGAATCGCGATAAGGTAAAATAATTAAATAAGTTATTTTATACAGGTTATAAAATAAAGAATAAAATAAAAATAAAATAAAAAACTATTTTATACAAGGTATAAAATAAAGAATAAAATAAAAATAAAATACGATAAATATATAAAACTAAGGCTTCCTCCCAGGACCTGGATAAAAGACTCAGTCGCTACCGATTATCTAAAATACAAACCTACATAAACCTGTATTCCTATGCCCTCATTACATACAATCACTATACCCATACCCCTTGAACGTGCTGACTTATTGTTCATACGTTACACCTTCTCACTGTCTTATTTTAAGAACATAAACTCCCCTAGCCTGATCAACTAGCAGAGCCACCGACCCTTGGGAAGTACCTTTGTAACACAGACCCAATTTACTAAAACTCTTTCCTAATGTTGGTCTGTAGTCCTTATAGTGATAGTTCTATTTACAGTTGCCTAAATTGATAATGAGATACAAATCGACTATTAAATCGTCGCTACAATCTTGGTGCCGATCAGAGTTGTTCTTGTGCCCAAGATGAATAAAGTGCCCAGTGCCAGAGTGACGCCGGCCCAGACCTGAAGACCCCAGAATTTGTTGTCGGTGCCCTTCAGAATGGCGCCACCGATAGGCGAGCCGATTAGAGAGCCAACGCTGATAATGGCGAACATGGTGCCATTCCGGACGCCGAGCTTGGACATGTCCGTTGTGATCTCAGCCACCAGCGTGGGCATGATCGAGATGAATGCGCCAGAGCCGAAGCCGTACATGGCCGCAAATACGATGATCACGGCATCGGTCTTTGCCGGGATCCAGACGGCGAAGATGCAGATAACGGAAAAGACGGACATGACGATCATAGTGTTGAAGCGCCCGACCTTGTCGGCTACGTGGCCGGGAATGGTGCGGCCGAAGAGACTGGCGGCATTGAGGATGGGGACCAGGTAGCCCGACAGATCGCTCGACATGCCGGCCTCGCTGGCCTGGACGACAATGTAGCTGATAGGCACGAAGAGGCCAATGTAGCCGACGAACGAGCCTAAGGCGAGAAGCGCAAAAGGGAGCTCGCCGAGCGGGCTGACAAATTCCTGAAGCGAGAAGGGCTTCTTAACGGGCTTGAGCCGGCACGTGATGGTCAGGTTGGCCACGATGAGCAGGCCCAGGATCATGAAGGCGCACACACGCATCGTCCATCCGAAGCCAATGCGTGACACAAGACGCGCTACGACAACCTGGTTACGTACACACAAGTTAGAAGGTGGCTGGCGGTTTTGGGCGGACTGAATAGACGAATACTTACCGGGAAGATGACGCCACCTAGCGATGCACCGCCCGCAATAACTCCAAAGGCGAGGGCTCTCTTCTTAAAGAACCAGCTGATGCAGCTTGTCATGGCTGTTCGACAAGTCAGCTTCTCTTATCATTTCACCCGGGCTGGCCGCGTCGTGCGGCTCAGGGAGAGATACTCACCGGGGAAGAAGAGCATGCTGGCACCGATGGGTGAGCACACGCCCTGAGTCAGTATGAACTGATAGTACTCGCTGGACAGCGAGGCCATCATGAGGCCAAAGACGTGGAAAAAGGTCCCAGCTAGCAGCAGATAGCGAGGGCCATAGTTGTCAAACGTCTTTCCGACAAGAGGACCCTACAGAACATTAGTCTCACGAGACAGTCTCTGGACGAGTAAAGTGAGGAGAGACTCACACCGAGGAACATGAAGAAGAGTTGCAATGAGACGATCCATGAGATCTTGCTCTCCGAGTCACCCTCAAGCTGGTGGGTCTCATAGTAGTCTTGGAAGACGCCGATGCCTGGTTTGGCTGTGTCAGTATAGCCGTACTATGAACCAAGACGTGATTGGAAATAAAAGGAAAGTGGCCAGCCTACAATTGATCCATCCGAAGCTGTTGATACAGTACAGCGAGATACGTGTCAGTAAAGTCTACCCTCTCTCTTTGTGTACAGTCACAGAGACCACCATACCTGCAAAACTATATAATGTTAGCTTGTTAAACCGCGGGCAAGACAACATGGGAGAAAGGCCTTACCATGGCACAGAAACACCCCAGCAGTGTCACCATTGCGCGTCGGTCGTACTTGTCACCAGAGAACTGGCTGGGGTGCATCGGATGGTTCAGCGGCATGCCACCGCGTCCAGGTCCTCCAGGTCCTTTGCGCCCAGACGGGCCTGTTTTAAGATCGGCTCCCTCCTCTGCTCTTGACTTGTCTTCTGCCGCATCATTGCCGTCTGCTCTCGCCGCCGACTTGACCTCCTTGTCCGAAGAAGTCGTCAACACGTCGAGGACGGTTTCTTGCTTCTCGACGTCAATCCCCATTGATGAGCTCTTTTGGGAGGCCGTGCTTGACATTTTGAGGGATGATATAAAGTATAGCAGGATGCTGTAAAATATGATAGCACACACCCCCCTCTCTCTCTCAATCTCACCGGTTTCGATCCAGTCGCGGCTCAGCTCCAAAGAGACTCGCGGTTTAGTCGTGACTCTCCAGACTTGTTTGACGATTGGATAGGGAGTATAACGAGCACAGGGTAAACAAGGAGCCGGTCACTGTTTTTCTTTTTCTGGAAAGGTCAGAACAGACGAGGACTTTTCAGATACATACATATAAGCCTGCGACCAAAACAGACAACATAAAGTAAATTATAAGTCGCCATCGTTCTAATTACCCCGAGGTGGGCTGTCAAGACCAGTTTAATTGAGGCCCGAATTCCAGAACACGAGCAGGGCCGAGCAATTAGACTCGGGTCGTCTCGGCCGCAGACAGGCTTCGGGCTGGCAAAAACCGTTCACAGTCCCCATAATAGTGTCTCATCGGCGCTATACCCAAAATCAACGCCCGTTGCGTAGCCCTTCGGCCTGCTTATTACTAGGATCTTGGATCTCGAGCTGTTCATTCGGCAATACGAGCACCAAATCGCGATCGAGAGGCGGTACGCATTTCAGTGTTCATTTATGCACTCATCGTTCATCATTCTTCTTTCATTGAAATTCACGGCCTAAAGCTTGCATCAGCACCAAACACTCTTACCATTTGCAATAACGCATATTCTACTGCCAACATGATCTCTGTGACGTCTCCAGCTGATGCCCGGGTCCTGATTATCGGAAACGACGATCTGACAGAAGCGGTCATTCAAAACTTTAAGTCTTATGGTAATGGAAGAAGGAGCAACACGGTGAAGGAAGGTTATTCTAAACTAATCAAATTTATTTCACACAGGGATCCAAGATATCACGCTCATGAACAGCGAGGGTCCGCGGCCAGGGGTCGATACTAATCAGTTTGTCCAAAAGGTGAGCCCCCCTCATCCCAACTTTTCATCTTAAGACCGTGACTTAGACGCGTATTTCTCTGCTCGCAGGATGCCCTCGAGTATATTGCTGAGGACGTACACTACTTCCAGTCGTTCTCACTGGTCGTGGTACTGAACCAGCTCCGCGCCCTGGAGGTGGCGCTGAGTGACGCGCGGTGGCCGAGTAAGTATTCTCGATTTTTGGTAGAATAATCGCATGTTGAAGACATGCTAACTGACACTCTGGTGTTTTGAATAAGTGAACGGTCAGGCTGCAGACCCAGATCTGCCCATGATAATTTCGAGGAGCGTACAAAACACTTGTAAGATGCGGTGCCAGTACCGCGAGCTACCTCGTGAGTATACGTGACTGCCCCATCTCTTTATGGAGAGGCCTGGTGATAACTAACAACCCATCAATCAGTCAAGGATGGCGGGTCGTCCAAGTTTTGTCAGCCTACACATGGATCTGCTGCCGTGGACGGATGCCAAGCGCGCATTAAGTAAGTCTCTGAATGGTTCTCCTACTTTACACCTATCTGGCTCACATTGGGAACGATAAGTCGCGTCTACAGTCAAACAGGAGTTTCCGGCCGGCAAGCAGAACAGTCAGTTCCATGCCTACCTGAGCGCCGGTCGAGCCGTCGCTGAATTTAAAAAGTCGGAAGGCTCATGGCCGATAGAAGCAGACGCGGGGCAGGTCAGAGCCTCGCTCACAGGCGTGAGCAACGACAAGGCCCTGGCTTTTGAGTTTGTTGATCAAATGTGAGTTTCTGTTCTGTAACTCTATCCCCCTCCTTTTCCCTCATTTTCCGGCCTATCCTTATTGACCGACTTCACCACTAATAGTTGCGAGGGAGGCTTTGGTCGGTGCCAGAGACGATCGCGCTGATGGGCCGGCTTATTTCTACGGACGGACTGAAGCTGCTGACCGGAAGCGGACATCCGATCAACAATGCCAACGTGGAGGAGGTGATTGCAATCGCGACGGAATAGGCTGGATGCAGGAACTGGACTCCCACACTGTAGTTTCTATTTACGTCTTAGTCGCCTATATTTGAAAATTAAGTGAAAGTCATAATGAACTAATAATGCCGTGTCATGCACGCAGCATACGAAACTTGGGCTCGGCCGACAGCTGGCTCCGACCACTTACTCGGCTGCCCGAACCACCCGAGACGGCCAATAGGCTAGACATCATCCGGTATAACAGACTAGTTCAAAACTACTGTAATTCGTTGTACTGTGTCATTTTTTGCCTCGTTACATGGCTTATTTAGACGAGCGCAGTTGTTCTGCATGCCGAAATCTATCTCTCAATACCACAGAAGCCCCAAATACCTGAAAAGTTTTCTAGCCCAGTTCAGCGTTACCTGCCCTATCCATTACATTTTTTTATCACCTGACGGGAAAAAAAATGAACAACGCACCTCCAATCATCCTTGACTCCCAGGATCCTTGTTCCCCGCTGGCCTTCGGCACGTCGCAGACGGCCTGCTGCTCCTCGACTTTCACGCCTTCATCGTCAAGTCGCAGCCCCCAGACCGCGGCCCCGCCGTGGTGTCCTCGCAGCGGCCTTGCGCGTTTGGGCAAGAGCGCAGGGCATGCCCGTGCTGCACTGCATGATCGACCTGCGGGCGTCGACGCCAGCGGAGAGGAAGATGGCTAAGCGGGCCAACGGGGTGCGTGACAAGATGAGGAACGAGGTGCCCGATGCAAAAGGGGAGGTGGCCGCGTTGGCGGCCGAGGCAGACGAGTACCTGTTCTACCGACCGCCGAGCCACGTGTCAGCCATGGGGAGCTACGGGCTGAGGGACTTTCTGAGGAGCACGGAGTGCGATCGCTGCTGCTGGCAGGATTTAGCACGAGCGGCTGCGTGCTTAACACGGCCAAGGGCGCGGCGGACGAGGGGCTCGCGGTCACGGTGGTGAAGGACGCGTGCGGCGATAAGGATGCGGCGGTCCACGATACGATCGTGGAGAAGCTGTTGATTGGACAGGTGCACGTGACCGAGAGAGAGGAGCTTGTCAGCACCTGGGGAGCGAGGGTGGTGAGTATTACAAGTTACACTGTTTTCCTTCCCTTTCCATCCCGTGCAATACCTGAAGCATGGAAATGCTGACGCCATCCCATGGGAAGAACTGCGATCTCTTCAAACTGGAGACGCTTACAGATAAACTGGCTGTGTGAAGAGAAAAAAGAGAGGAGCACCGCCAGAGATAGAGGGAGGACCGGACTACAAGGCGAAGGAGCGGCGATATAGCTATTCTATATTATGCTATGATTCTGATTGCCTCTCGAGCAATATTGCTTGTTGCTTAACATATAGTAATACTTGTCATATAGTAATACTTGTACCCGGCTATATATATACACATTGACCGCGTTAAACATCACCACGGCTTCTGGGCCGCCAGATGCTCCTTCCAGAAGGCGATCCTCTCCGGACTGTCAGCCAGCGGGATAGGATAGCTGTCCTTTCCGAGGCGCATGATGCGGTCGTCTGCCGTCGGAATGAACTGCGGTAAGCCGCCGCCGTTGGGGTCTCCTGTCTTGATGAAATTGGACCAGTACCCGACATGATGGCGGCGACCTCGTAGTCCACGTTACCATAGGGGTACCCGTCCTGGGCGTACAGGTTGTTCAGCGTGTAGGGGATCTCCGCGCCGTGAAACGCGCCGTACCGCGCGCCGGGGCCGATTTTACTGTAGGTGTACTCGGACCGCGGCACTGCCTTCTCGTAGATGCGTAGTTTCGGCGCAGCGTTGTTTTCGGGTGCTGCCGCCCCAATGGCCTGGCGCGACGGCGGCGCATCAGGCCCGCCCTGCCGGGCGGGCGGTGCGTGGGTGTAGAAGTAACCGAAAACAGGGCTCGTGGCATGCTTGTGGAACTGCTCGGACCACAGCGCCGTCGTCACGCGCGAGTTGTCGCGGGCCGCCTGGTTCCAGGCCTCGCGCGCATCGACGGCCTCTGAGCGCGGGTACAGCTCCAGGAGCCGGTCTGCCAGGGGTCCGTACTTTTGCCGCGCGCACGCCTTGAGGTCGTCCTCATCAAACTCCGGGTCGGCGTACGTGCCGCCCTCGTCGGCGTTGTGGCCGGTAAGGACGGGCACGTCGGCCTGGATACCCCGGTCGAGCGACTCTTCAAAGCCGTACGGCATAACCCAACCGTCGATACAGGGGCGGTAGAAGGGTGGGTTTCCCCACACGTTGTCGTTCTTATTGTTTCCCTCAAGGAGGACATCGAGGGGTAGCTTGCGCAGGTCTGCAATGCTGGTGACGCCCTTCTCTGCCAGTGTAGCAACGCCCTGCTTCGTGGCTTTCTCCTTGGTTCGGTAAGCCGGGGCCAGGCCACTGAGAAGCGGGTCGCGCGAGTACCGCTGGCCCGACTGCGGAATGGCGCGGTGGAAGAGCCCGCGCGAGAGCGGCGAGAGGATATGGATGCCGGTCGACGCGCCGCCGGCAGACTGTCCGCCGATGGTGACGGCCGAAGGATCGCCACCAAAGGCCGAGATATTCTCATGTACCCATTTCAGAGCCGCAATCTGGTCAAGGATGCCGTAGTTACCTGAGGCGTTGTGGCCCGACTCCTCGTCGAGCTCGGGAGTAGAGAGGAAACCTAGGATGCCGACACGGTAGTTGAGCGTGACGACGACGATCCCCTTGCTGGCCAGGCCGGTGCCTTCGTAGGCAAGCTCAGACCCCGAGCCGGCGATGAAGCGCCCTCCGTATATCCAGACATAGACAGGCAGCAGCTTGTCGTCGGCGGCGGCGCTAGTAGCAGGTGTCCAGATGTTGAGCGACAGACAGTCCTCGTCCTGATTAGGGAGAATGTTCATGGGCCCAAAGGGCACTTGGGGACACGGGGACCCATAGTTGTCAGCCAGACGCACACCCTGCCAGGGCTCGCGAGGCTGGGGGGCGCGCCACCGGTTGTTGCCACTGGTGGATGCAGCGTAGGGCACACCCTTGTACACAACGATACTCTCGTCGTACTCGGACCGCACACCTTGCAGTAGGCCCGAAGACACTCGCACGGGCTCGGGAGCAGAAGTCATGTTTTTCTTTGCTATCGGCTGAAATGAAAAAAATAAAAAAAATAAAAAATAAAAGACAACGAGTAATCGATGATCCAAACTGGGGTAGTGCTTAACGATCACAGATAGGCCATCAGACGAGAAGAAATGTGTTGGGTATGAAATCTTAAATAGCTTTGGTCTCTGAACTCGGTCACTATTTAATGCTCCACCCGAACCGGACTCGTGTTCATGTCGGGACCTTCCATACTGATCATATCCCTCGGCCATCCGGCACCCGAGACTAGCCCCGCCCGGGCTACCAAGGCTAAGAAGAGGAGAAAAACTACGCCAGCATCACACCCTCATCAGCTGTTTAGCGCGAATGAGCCCAGATGAGTACGCGATGGACACAAGTGACAAGGGACCTGGACTTGTCGCTCACCAGCTTTTGACGACATATATTATTTCCTGTACCCCACATTTTGCTCCCCATGGGGTTTTCTGAGATCGTCGTTCTTTGTCTCATTCGATTATTTATCCAGGCCGGCCTGCCTTGAGACTTTTGTCTTGTGAAAGTGAACAGGAAGACGCTCAATCATTACGAAATCGAAATAAAAAAGTCAAACACATCATGAAGGATCTTGACATCGTCCACAAGGACGGCTCAGACCACGTCGAAAAGGTGGCGCGTTGTCCTCGACGGTCGAGCTCAACCACACCGACTTTATCCAAGCCCAGCAGGATACTCTAGGCCAGGGCAGTCCGCCGTGGCAGGTCATCCGAACCAACCTACGCACCTGTGCCACCATCGTCATTGTCCAGGTGAGTGTTGGTATCCTGACTCTGGTTCTCTTTCTTTGTGTTCTCGTGTCGGATGGACTGCTGATAGTCGCGATATTCATGAGCCTTGCAGCTTAACGGCATCATCCTAGGTCTCGAGTACGCGCTGCTCGGCGGCCTTGTCGGCGTCCAGGCCTTCTGCAAGACCATGGGTTCCTATGACGAAGCGACGGGGCTTATGCCGTGGCAGCCAACACGCTGTCGCTCTGGGCCGGTCTTTTCGGTTTGATGTGAGCTCTCCACGACCTTTCATAGCAATCACACTGTGCCATCACATTATGTCATCGAGAGTAAGACGCTGACTTGCGGTTGCAACTCTCCAGGCAGTTCTTGGGCCAGATTTTTGCTGGCTGGTTCGCCGATCGCTTTGGACGCAGCTGGTGCATGTACCTCATGTGCCTGAACGTGTACGTCGCGTCATGACTGAAATTCTGTCACGAGACAAGTACGACTATCTTGGGGCGAAGATCATCATGGGCACCGCAACAGGCATCATGCAGGTCGTCGTCCCGACGTATGTTGCAGAGATTACCCCGCGTGAGATCCGTGGTGTCTCGATTGGCATGTTTGCTTTTAATCGTGAGTCACAACCATTATACCGCGGGGGCGGGTGGGCGGGAGGGTGTAACCCAGAGTTCTGAGTGCTGTCTCTGACGATATCCAGTCTCACTTGGTTCTCTGATCGGTACCGTGGTCACATATGGCGCCAATCAAGCGTACGGTGCAGACGTCAACGACAACCGCGGCTGGAAGGTCCCTCTGTACGTTGGCCTGGCTGCGCCCACGGTCGCTCTCGTCGGCATGCTGCTCCTCATGCCTGAGTCGCCGTACTGGTATGTGCTCAAGAATCGCGTTTCGAGCGCCCGGCGCAGCCTGCAGCGGCTGCATCCCAACAAGAGCGCCGAGGAGGTCGACCGGCTCTGCCACGAGCTGATGTACACGGTTCTGAAAGAGGGCGACGAGCAGGCCAGCCAAAAGGACGCCTCGTACTTGGAGTGTCTCCGCGGGGCCAACCTGCAGCGAACCTTCTCGGCGCTGTTCCCTTCGCTGGCTCAGCAGCTCGTCGGAAACCAGCTCGTCCAGTCGTACTCTACTTGTAAGCACCGCATGATGTAACTTTAACTCAACGGTTCGGAGGCTGTGCAAAAGGGGGAAAAAAGAAAAGTGCTGAGCTAACGGGTGGCAGATTTCTTTGAGATTGCCGGACTGTCCAACTCTCTCTTGGGTAGTGTCATTGTGACCATTGTTGGCCTCGCTTCGGCAGTGGTGGCCTTCTTCCTCATTGAGATGAAGAGTGTGGGACGATGGCACCTGGTTTTCTGGGGTGTCGCCGGAATCACGGTATCCATGCGTAAGCTCCTCTTCCCCTTTCCATCAGCTATCTCTGAGCTAGCCCGGATTGTCTGACAAGAACAGTTGCCATTGGTATTATCGATTCGGCAGCCGGCACCACCGACTCCAGTGCCGGCGGCGGCTATGTCGCCTTCATCGCCCTCTTCAACGCCGCCGTGACCATCGGTCCTGGCGTTGCCGGGTGAGTGCCTGCCTACCTATAACTAACAGCGTTGTCGATAGACAGCAAGTAAGACAGTAAGTGCAATCTGCTAACTCTTACTATTCCCTGCTCATAGATGGCGTACTGTGGAGAGACTGCCTCAGCTCGGCTCCGTGCCAAGACGGCGACGCTGGCGGTGGGATGCAACGCCATCATCGGTACGACAACCAATATTGTCATCCCATTTGAGCTGAGCGCCATCGGACCCAAGACAGGATACATGTTCTTCGGCCTCGGTGTCATCAGCTGCGTGCTCATCTACCTATGGATCCGGACATAACCGGCCGCAGCTTCAGCCAGCTGGACGAGTTGTTCGAGCGTAGGATTCCTGCCAGAAAGTTCAGCGAAGCCGTCTGCACCGGCGAGTATGGCAATGAGCACCAGAAGCCCGATAAACAGCAGCAGATGATGCGGTCTAAGGTCGTCGAAGAAAGCCCCTCCCCTGCGTTTCCACGACCCGCCGCATATTCAAGTAACCGGGGGGAGAGTAGAGAGTAAAACCCAGGCCTGGATTCGTTTCTTCGTTTATACATTTATCTTTTCTCCTTTCTAGATAGTCCAAGGATAGTTTCTTCCAACCCAAGGATGTTTTCTTCAGACCGCTTCAGCGAGTCCTCCTGACACACACAAGATTGTTCATATATCATATCACTGGTATCCGCCCTTGAAAATACTGCGAACTCATTGCAATATCCTGCAACAACCCCCCCCCCCCCCCCTCACCTTCTTCCCCTATCCTACAGGGTCTTTT